>PVKS010030464.1:0-24352 GCA_004027875.1 Aplodontia rufa
AGCTGGTTTAATTCCTAGCTCGACAAGGTGATTCTTAAGGAAAGCATTTGGTGAGGCTGTTCAGTCTTACTGTGGGTGGAAACTACACCAGCATGATACAGTTGGTGGTGTTCCTGTCTGGGGAATGATTGTTGAGTGGAGTGCTGGGGGTGACATGGTATCACCCAGGCCACAGAAGCTGGTGACAGGCCTCGGACACTTTGCCTGCTAAGGGCAAATGGTACATTTGTATGAGTGACCTTGAAACAGGGGAGTTATCCAGTAGGACAAAACTTAGCGAGCTGCCTCACTGAGCAGCGGCCCTGCACTGTGGGAGAGTTCAGCACAAGCTGAATCACTGTGTGCGCCTGAAGTTGGGGCAGGGCTAGAGATTAACCTCAAGGGCAACTTCTTTCTCTTTGTTGGTACTGGGGATTGAACCCAGGAGTACTCTGCCCCGGAGGTAGACCCCTAGCCATTTTTCCCTTTTTAATCTCTTATCTTGACTGGGGGTCTCACCAAGTTGCCAGAGCTGGCTTTGAACTTGTGAGGAGCTGAGATTGCAGTTGTGTGCTCCCTCGCCTGTCCTGGAGGGCAACTCCTAATGTAAAAGGGTCCATGTTCATGCTAACTGAATAAAGAACGGCCCATAAGCTGTTTGAGGTCATCTCTTGCTTACCTACAGGTGGGCTATAACACAGCCCCTGGAGTACCCAGGAGGCCCTCAATGTACACTTGGACACACGATGACGATTTCTAAGTTTCCTGTTTATTAACCTTGGGTTCCATGTGGTGCTATAGCTACAAAGGAGGAAAAGAAAGTTCAGAGCACGGTACACTGCAGGGGACAGAGAGAAAGGACATGAATCTCAGGTTCCCATCAGCACGACATGCCACTGGCACTGACGGATTTGGTTACTGCCACTGCACTGAGGCTAAAACATTCTATTGGTCAATAAATGCCTTGCAAAGAGCAATGTTTCTCAAGAAATGAAAGTTAATAGCATGCTAGAAAATCTTTTTAGCAGGAAAGAACCCCCATGTGCTGTCAGGGGAAGTCAGCTCTCTGCATCCTCTGTTCCCTAAGCAGGAAGAGTGGTTCCTAGCAACCTGTTCCCTGCAACCAGGCTCTGTCACCTGCCCTTGCCCCAGCCCTCCCAGCGTGGCCACTCCAGCCCTCCAGGGGTTCTGTAGTCAAGGAGCTTGGGCTGTTGTGGGGAAGGACAGAACCTGGCCTCTGCCTATATTTGATTCGATCACAGAACCTCTCTGAGTTAGTTTCTTCATACTTAAGATGTGGATGTGAGCCAGGCTCGGTGGTATACGCTCACAATCCCCGAGGCTGGGAGGCTGTGGCAGGAGGACCACAACTTTAAGATCAGCAATTTAGTGAAGATGTGTCTCAAAATAAAATAAAAAGGGCTGGGGACACAGCTCAGTGGTAGAGCTCTTACCTAGCAGGTGCAAGGCCCTGTGTTCATTCCCCAGTAATGGGGAAAAAAAAATGAAAAAGATGGGACTATAAATACTCCACCATATGTCATTTTACCGCACACACTGAAGTAGGGCAGAGAAGCCCACCACCCGCGTGCTGCGCAGGCCTTCAGGGTCATTCTTACGCAGTGAGGGCAGCGGGGTTGACCGAAAGAGTTTTCCTCTGGACAGTGAAATAGATACTGCTATTCACAACATATTTAACGAACAGAATTCACTCTTTACTGTAGTCTGGATTATGATTTGATAATAAGGAGTGTGACTTTTCTATTAAGACAATAATTAGGGCTGGAGCAGGGGCTCAGAGGTTATAGCGCTTGCCTGGCATGCTCAAGGACATGGTTTTGAACCCCAGCACCATGTACACAAAAGTGCTGAAGCAACGAAAGCCACATGAAAAATGAAATAAAACTGTCTGTCCCTCTCTCTTAAAAAAAAAAAAAGATAATAATTAAAGAAATTCAGATGGGAGAAAGTAATCAAAAATGGATCCTAGTGAGGGAATTAGTGAGTGGGTATCTGACTTATTTTTAAACAAGAAAACATTCTAAGAAATATGTTCCTATTCAAAAACATTTTAATTTTAACAAAATACACACAAAGTGTAACTCGCCACCATAACCACTTCTGAGCACACAGTTGAGTAGTGTTCCGTATTCAGACTGTTGTGTAACCAGCCCCAGAAGTCTCTTCATCTAGCAAAACTGGAACTCCACCCAGTACATAGCAACTCTCCATCTCTCATCCCAGGCCCTGGCAACCTCCAATCTCTAGGAATCTGACAAGTCTGGGTCCCTTCTTCAAGTGCAGTCACAGGGGTCCTTTTGTATGTACCATGTTCATTTAGCATAGTGTCCTGGAGGAACACCCAGGGTTCAGCATGTGTCAGAACTTCATTCCTCGGGGGCGAGTAATATTCCACTGTGTGCAAGGCCGTGTCTTGCTTATCTGTTCAGCACCAACAGATCCTGGGCTGTTTCCCCCTTTTGTTCACTGTGAACAGTGCCGCTGTGAACGTGAGTTTAAAAACATCCCTTAGAGGCCCAGCTTCCAACGTTCTTAAACATAAAGAAATCTGCATCTTTGGCCAACAAGTTACTTCCTAATGTTTGCTAGAAAGTGTTACAAGGTGGGGTCAAGATGACTTTATGGAGTTATGGTTTTAGTTTTTAGGGAGATTGCAGTCATCGTTACATGACAGAGGATTCAAACATGGAACGACAGGAAGAGGCCAGCCATGGAGGCAGATCCCCCTGGGGCAGCCTGTTTCTCACTGCCAGAGCTGTGTGCTTCCTGGTGGCACTGCCATCTAGCCCCTGGCACTTCTGTTGCCCCAACCTCAGCCTCACCATCCCTGGGGAAGATGAAGGTGGTTCTGGTGGCTTCAGTGTGTACTACTGTCCCCTGGGACCCTAAGAGAATGTGCCATCTGCACCCTGAGCTTAGGTCGAGCTTCAATTCCCAGAGGGGGAAGCCCAGGCCCAAAGCCCTAGGGACTCCTTCTACAGGGTCTTCTCCTCACTCATGTGCACAAGTAAACAAAGACATCAGCTGACTTATCCTTTGGGGTTAGTGTAAAGAGGAAAAACAGCCCTGATAAGGCACTTCCACTGTGAGCCATCTATTTATACAGAATCAGCAGGAAAGGACTTCCTGTGGATTCTCTGCTTGGTTTTGGAGAGAAGCGTAATCTTTTTTTTTTTTCTTCAGGGCTGAGGACCAAACTTGGGGCCTTGCGCGTGCTAGGCAAGTGCTCTGCCACTGAGCTAAATCCCCAACCCGGAGAAGCATAATCTTTGAAGAAAAGAAAAATGCCAAACTCAGCCCATGATCTAAATCTGGACTTGAGAGTCACTGTTCTGTGGCAAATGATACCCTTGATAAAATAAAGCACACAGTAAAATGAACGAGTGTTTATGTATCAATCAGGGCTAATCCGCCTTATCTACCTTTCACCCTGTATGCCTGGTGCCTACCAGAGCGACCTCCCATGAGCGTGTCCGGAACACACAAGCAGCCACGCATGGCAAGTATTGTCAAAATGTCACGGTGTCATGCACGGAGCTTCGGACAGCTGTGTACCAAGAACGTGTGACGGAGTGGGAACAGTGTGTGACAGAGGTCTTGCATAAACAGCACTACTGAGTCAGGAGATCCCAGACTGCAGGGGAGCCACGACGTCAGTACAGGCTGGCAAGGCATCAAAGGAGCCTGGACAGTCCTCGAAGGAAGGGTCGGGAAGACCCCCACACACAGAAGGGACAAGAAAGGCGCAAGCCCAGGTGCAAGAAGCAGCAAACAAAAGCTTATGGAAAACAGAGAATATTCGGTTTGTGTAATGCACAACTGGGAGCACGGTAACAAGCAACGGAAACCCTGTGCCCACCGATGCCTCTGACCACTTCTGAACTAATGCTATGTTAAATCTTCACATGCATCAAGAATGAGGCTCTAGGGGCTGGAGCAGTGGCTCGGTGGTTAGAGCGCTTGGCCGGCATGCGCAAGTACACGGGTTCAAACCCCAGCAACCACGTACACAACTAAGTGTCAGAGCAATGAAAGTCACGTGAAAAACTCAATAAAAATTGATTCTCTCTGTCTCTCTTACTGTCCTTCTCTCTCTCTCTCTCTTTTTAAAGATGCTCTAGGGGCTGGAGCAGTGGCTCAGCGGTCAAGGCGTTTACCTGATATGAGTGAGGATGTGGGTTCAAATCCCAGCACCATGTACACAACAAAGTGTCAGAGCAACGAAAGCCACATGAAAAACTAAATATAATCAATTCTCTCTTTCTCTCTCTCTCTCACTGTCTCTCTCTTAAAAACATTTTTTAAGTTAGTTTTTGGTGATAAAAATACAGGCAAAAACAAAAACAAATGTGTAATAGAACCAGAGTTTAAAACTGAAGCAGCTAAGGGACAGGGGATGTGGCTCAGGAGAAGAGCAGTTGCCTAGTATGGGCCCTGGTACTAGGCTATCACTGCTACTGACGTAGAATATTTAGAGGTTTGCTCTTTTTTTAAAGAAGCATGAAGGTTTTATAATACAGGTGATGTCTCAGTTCACCTGGAGGTCAGGAGACAGTGTGAGACTCTGCCATCCTCACCTGACCATCCCTTAAGGAGCCCACACTGCTGGTAGGTGTAAGAACACTGCTGTTTCTTCAGCCTGCACCAAATGAAGCTGTTGGCATGCAGCAGGACTATCTATGCGGAGTCAAAAAACACATTGTTCTTTCGTTCCCCCAAGGCCATGAACTCATGTGTGTTAAACATTCCTATGCTGTGTTACTCAGACAACCTGTTCCAATGCCATAAAACGTTTAAAGAGAAGGATCAACTAACAAACATGTGAGGCGAACAGAAATCCCCAGGTACACGGTAATTATTGCAGATTTTAGTTTGTATTTTAAATGAAGCATAAATTTTAAATGATGTACAAGAACACTTTGGCAAATAGCCTTTCCTGTAATTCAAATAAAAGTACAATTCGAAACTGTCGATGTTAATTTACACTGACCATCCCCACAGGTGCAAGGGGTTGCATTGCAAACACACCACCTGGTGTCCCAGGAGCAGCTCTGTCTTTGTTACTGAGAACAACAGGCCCCTGTATCACTGACACAAAGCATGCTCTTAGCTGGAAACCAACTCATCTGAGCTAAAGGTGTGCGCTGACTCCCAGAGCCTGCTCCCTGGTGCCTGTCCCCAGGGGCTTGCTGGCATGAGCAGCAAGTGACCTCTGGAGACCCCCAGAGGAATCTCGTTCTCTTAGGGCAAAGTGGCGAGGGATGGAGATAACTGGGTCTGAGAAATGAGCAAAGGCTCCTTGCTTGAAAATCTGTATTTGTCACTGAGAAATAACAATAGGAATTCACACATGTGATCCTTGATCACTCAACAGAATATAAGAGCCATATCAAAAGAAAGGATCTTACAGGATTAGGTGACTTTAGAGATCTCCCTACCACACTCACGCTCCATTATTGAGACCGCTCCATTATTGAGACCGTTTCAGGAGAGATAATAAACAGCTAGGTAGTCAGGACAAAGGGCCCCCTCTAAGAGCTAGCTGGCAGAGAGTGATTGACAGGGCATGCTCTGGGCCTTCAAATGCAAAAAAACCATGAGGCTCACCTTTGTCCCAACTAAGAGATGGGGGTGGTCACAGGTGGGGAACTAGGAAGTATTTGCCACCTTTTGTTTTACATAGATTTTAACCAATGGTGTTCTTGACCAGTTTCAATGCCTGCTTTGCATAGGGTTCAACCATTGGTGTAGATGCATTTCTCAAGGCCTGCTTAGCATGAATGTTAATTATGCTCACACCTCAAATCTATATAACCCTGGCCTGACCTCCATTAGACGGTGTCCTGCTTCCAGGTGCCCCTCCGCCTTGCGGAGTCTCTGCTCTTCTTCCTAAATAAATCCTACTCCTTTTACTCCCCATTCCGAAGTTGTCCGTGGATTTTATTCTTCAAATTCATGAGACGAGGACCCAGAAGATTGACGCTGAATTCCCGGAGTGAATTTCCACCACACCAAGAGCTGCAACACCCAGCCTTTAGCTGGAGAGTTGCCAACACCTGCAGCCAGCCAAAATTCCCAGTTTTAACTGGGAATGGCTGCAAACATTAGAAGCGGGCCGTTTTGGCTGTTGGAATCTGGAGTCGGCCCAGACTCCATTCGCCAGTGGGAGCAGAGAATCCGGCCTCATCTCAAAAACCCCACATCGTTATGATACGTCTGCTCCTTCCTCTTGCACAAACCTCTCAGGAACCTCTCTGTGTCACAGAGGAACTGGCTGAAATCCCCAAGGTTGAAGTGGTTTATTATACGTGTGCTACCTTTACTGTTTATGCCTGTGATGATATTTAGTCATGTTGCAGCGCTTGCTTTTAGTTTGGGATAATGGATAGTCTCATAATGAGACTACAACGGTCTCATCAAGTCAGAAAGCCTGCAGACGGACAGGGTGGGAGGGGGTAGAGGCAGCTGTCATGTGGTATAAATCTGATAGCTTTTAGATCGTCAAAATTTTAGAGGAAAAAAATGCATTTGTAGAAACTTCCATCATCCTGATATTTCATTTTTCATGGCAGAGGAGAACACTTAAATAAAAATCATAAGGATCCTTGTGATGTGTACAAGGAAACAAGGCAGGGGCGGGCTCTGTGGGAGCCACACGCGTGAGCAGGATGCTCTGCAAGCCTGCTGGTTCTCTCGGGAGGCTCAGGTCATCTTCCCGGGTAGACTGGCCATCTAACCCAGAGGAATGAGGCACCTGCCAGGCTGGAGAGGCTGCCACATACTGCAGGCAAGAGGAGGCCAGAGAACCCAGAGGCCAGCATTGGGGAAGGATCTAGTTCCGAGATGGATCTGAGCAGCATCCCAGAAGGTGTGGTCCAGCAGGAGGTGAGGTGGGACTTGGAGCAGCGTCATGGAAGGGGGCTTAGAGGGGCTGCAGCAGGTGAGGCTGGACACCCAGAGCTCTTTAAAGGCCTCTCAGTCATAACTAAGAAAGCACAGATGAAAGGGTGAAGCGAGGAGATGGGCGTGTGAGTGGCCCACCATGGCTGGCAACACGAGGGGCAGCCTTCCACAGATCCCACAAAGTGTCCTGAGCACAGGAGGGGACAGAGAGCTGGGGAAAGGGCTGGCCAGCAAGGGCCAACCGAGAATGTGCTGCTGGCCAGGAGGGCAGTGGGGAGATGATTGTGTAGGGACGAGGACAAAAGGGGCATCCATCCCTTCACCTTAGGAGTGCTTTTCAAAAGCCATGAAATATGAGATGGACATGAATAAATCCATTTTAATCTTTAAAATTCCATTAATTCAATAATGTGATAAAGTAATTAATGCCACAAAACTGTACATTAACAGTGGGTAAAGTGAGGGCTGGGGATGTGGCTCGGGGCCCAATTCTTGCCTAGCATGAGCAAGGGCCTGGGTTCTATCTCCACTGCCTCCCTCCTACAAGATAAAGTGGGAAATTTTATGTTATGTATATTTTTACCACAATAAAAAATCCCACTGTATATACATAGCTATAAACACATGTTTATGTATATATATACACATTTATTTATTTAAAATTCGAGGCTGTGGTTGCAAATACCTTAAGTCTAATTAAAAGGAAACTCATAAAACCTCAACAACTGGAATATGGGATCTGTTCAAGCTTAAGTCTCTAAAGAAATATGAAATCACCTCCCAATAATCAACCAGACCTAAACAACATACCCTGCCTTTAAAAGACCAGCAGGGGAGAAACCACCCCTACTGCAGGGGCAGGGAGGGTGTCAGGGTTCAGATCTGCGAGGCTGGTGGCCTTCACTAAGTCTCCTCGTCCAGCCCCCTCTACAATCAAGAGGATGGCTCTAAATGAGCGACAGGAAAGACCTTTCTTTTTTCCTCTTTTTAAAGAGAAAGGGACAGTGAGAGAGGGAAAGAGAGAATCCATTTTTTATTCAGTTTTTCATGTGGCTTTCGTTGCTCAAAGACTTTGTTGTGTACATGGTACTGGAGTTTGAACTCGCTGGGGTGGAGCAGTGGCTCAGTGGTTCCGGCACTTGCCTGGCATGTGCAAGTGTGCGGGTTCGAACCCCAGCACCACATACATAACAAGGTGTCCGGGGAATGAAAGTCACATGAAAAACAAATAAAAAACTTGCTTCTCTCTTTCTCTCACTGTTCTTTCTTTTCTTTTTCTCTTAAAGAGAGAGGAAGAGAGAGAGAGAGAGCGCGCGGGAGAGAGAGATAGGGAATCAATTTTATTTAGTTTTTCATGTGGCTTTTGTTGCTCAGACACTCCATTGTGTACGTGGTGCTAGAGTTTGAACTCGCGTACTTGCCAGGCAAGCCATAACCTCTGAGCCACTGCTCCAGCCCCAGGAAAGACCTTTTAACAAAACAAAACAAACCCGATCCTGTCTTGCTGTCAAGGTTACACCTCAGAATAGTTGCAAGGTTAGAGGAAGGATGTGTAGATGATTTTCAACCTTAGCTCCAGGTTTAACAAACAATATTCAGATTCTGAATTTTGAGTCATTACCAAAGACTCTATTTTGTAAAAATGACTCTTTTTATGAAACCAATTCTCACTCTGAAGCAAAAATGCCATACATCTTGGTTTAATGTGGTGGCGTCTTTTTATCATGGTACATTAGAAGCTCTGGTTTCTGCCAGGCATAGTGTCACATCCCAGGGACTCAGGAGATTGAGGCAGGAGCATCCCCATTTGAAGGCTGGCCTCAGCAACTCAGTGAGACCTGTCTCAAAAAAAAAATAATAATGGAAAAAGAAAAAATGGCTAGGGATATTGCTCAGTGGTAGAGCACCCCTGGGTTCAATCCCCAGTACTGGGGTTGGGGAGAAGAAACTTTGGTTACTTCTATGAGATATAAGGGACATATTAGGCTTCTGAGGCCTAGTTTTAACCCATTTAAAAGAAACCAACCCTAGAGTTTGATAAAGTTACTCAGAATTACAAGAGAATTCTTTTATTCTTTTTTTGGAACTATCTTACCTAGGGGCGCTTAACCACCGAGCCACACCCCCATCCTTTTAATTTTTTATTTTGAGACACGATCTTGCTAAATTACCAAGGCTGGCCTTGAACTTGCCGTCCTCTGCCTCAGCTTCTCGAGTCTCTGGGATTACGGGCCTGTGCCACCACGGCCGGCCATGAGAGAATCCTTGAAGGTAAATTCAGGAAGGCTTGCTCTCTGTGAGGTCAACATGATGGGAGGGAGAGTTAAGATGGACCGGCAGCTCCTAGACTGTCATGTTTCACCCTGAGACATTTCTTTTGGTCCTCACAGCAGTGTGGTGAAGGTGGTGTCAACCTCGGAAGCATCATATCCCCAGGAGGAGTCCTGGTCGAGAACTCGGTCAGTGTGACCTCAGGGTTTATCCTGCTCTCTATAACACAGCACTCCCTGCATGGGTGTCCAATTGTCAGGGCGAGGTCCATCACTTTCCGTTCTTTTTCTCTTTTCAGCATTGGGGATGGAACCCGGACCTCATGTGCTAGGCAAGAATCTACCACAGAGCTGCACCCCAGCCCCACCTTCCCATCTACAATGCGGCGCTGAGCTCGCAGGCCAGATGGGATCGGGGAGGCACACCGGAAGGAGGATTTCTCAGTGAAAGCACATCAGTCTTTCCTCTCTGCCGTGACATGTCCCTGTGTGCTGGCAGATACAGAGGCACTGTCCTCGTCAACAGGAAAGATGTAACTGTGAAACGGAAAACTGGAAATTCGAAGGGAAGCTGGTTTAGGAAGGACTTTTATCAGCTTCTTAAAGGGGACTGTGATGACCCTGAAGAGCTGGGATCCTCTGTGTTTAAGTTTAAAGACATTCATTTTCACATGACAGATTTCTTTTGGGTAACTCGGCTACTGTACCTTATTTCGAATTATTATTCTGAATTAATGAGCTGAACTACACAAGCAGAAGTGGCCTCATCTTGCATTAGAAGCCACTCAGGTGAGAAGTGATGGAGAACAGCTCCGCAGGTAACTGCAGCTGCTTAGCGCAGTTCCCCTAGAGTGCGGCCAGGAGTCACAAGGGCAGCTGGCATCTTGCTTAGATGTGGGCTTGCTGCCAGAAAGCCCGGCACAATGCTGTCTGGCCTCCAGCACCCCGGGCGAGGTGCATCCACTTCTTTCTAGGGGTCCCTCTTTCCGGTGGGGCTTGGAGACAATTTCTACTTTATACAAAAAAGTGGTTACAGTGCTTGTCTTGCATGCGCAAGGATGCAGGTTCGAATCCCAGCACCACATACACCACTAGGTGTCCGAGAAACAGAAAGCAGATGAAAAAAATAAATAAATTGATTCTCTTAAAAAAAAAAAGGGGGGGGGGTGGCTGGAGAGGTGGTTCAGTGGTTATGGCGCTTGCCTGGCACGTGCAAGTACACGGGTTCAAACCCCAGCAACCCATGTACACAACTAAGTGTCAGAGCAACGAAAGCCATGTGAAAACCTCAATAAAAACTGACTCTCTCTGTCTCTCTCTCTCACTGTCCTCTCTTTAAAAGAAAAAAAAAAAAAAAGCAATTAAGCCCAAGCTCCAGGGCTACTTCATGTGGCCCAAAATGACCTCAGGTTTCTTTCTCCTGGAGCAGAAGGTAAGATGCCAACGACCCTGCACTGAATACAGGCATCCCTCAGATCTGCAGGTTTCGCCTCTGCAGAACAACCAAGGGAGACTGAAAGCAGGTGAGAACAGAATCGCACCTCTACTGAACATGTTATCGCATTAGATATGTACATGTTATCGCATTAGATATGTACATGTTATCGCATTAGATATGTACATGTTATCGCATTAGATATGCCTTACGTCCTGTAAGTAAAGGATACAGGGGGATGTGTGTAGGTTACATGCAAATACTACGACATTTTTATTTAGAGAATTGAGCATCTGCAGATATCCTCCAGGGTCCAGGAACTAATTCCCACAAATACTGGGGGATGACCTCACGTTACTGGGAAATAAACTCTAGAGAGATGGCAAAAGGCACACAAGAACTCAGTTTGTACTCAAAAGCAAGGGTAGGAGGGAGATTTGAGCCAAAACACTTACAAACTTTTTTTTTTCCTGTAGAGCTACCCCTCACCTATCCAGCTTCTCAGCACCAAAGGTTAAATTGTGGAGGGAAAAAAAAAAAAAAAACAAAGGAGAACAAAAAAGAGGTTCCAGGAAATCATAATTTAATCCCTAAAGTTTTACCAGAAATCAGGGAAAAGCTTTTGAGCTCCGTGACTGACTGACCATTGAATTCGGATTTCTACTAGGGGATGAATGGTCGCGTGTTATCTGGAGTCTGCTTTCCAGATGAGGGGCTGAGCTGTCGGAGACAGCAGAGCACAGCAGAGCACGAGGAGGGCCAATCGCTCTCCGCACACCCCAGCCTGCTCCAAGGTGGAGGTGGTGACTTCCCTGTGTCTGTTATGAGGCACGGCAGAGGGCAGGAGCCCTGGCCTGGAGGCCATCTATGAGACCTGGGACTTCAGGCCCTGTTATTAACCCTTTGCCTGCTTCCCACGACAGCACACATTTTACAGCTTTATCCCGAGGATGAGGAGGGAATTCAGGGTGCTGGGGTGCAGAACCTCAGACAGCAGGGAGAAGCTGCACTTTACGTAGTGCGATCTCATGTAATCTCAGACGTTCTTACCACAGGAAGGTTAAATGCTCGAGGCAATGGATTGGTTACCTGGCTCGATTTCACAGGGTATCTAGGGATCTCAGCATCACTTTGCACACTATAAATACGTACAACCACAATTTGTCAAAGCATAAGAATAATAATGATAAACAAGGCAGAAAAAATTATCAGTGGAAAGGAAAAGGGTCCCTCAGGGTTAGTGCATGTCTGAGACAGCTCAGCTCAGAAACCTTTCCTCTGGTACTAACCTTTTTTTTGCTGGAATGTTCTCCTTTAAGAGAACCATACTTTGTGAAATCACACATTTAAAAACTGTCTTGGCCCTTGGGGTGGGGCTGTTCCAGCTCGCATGGGGATGGTCTGAGGTGCTCACAGAGGGACAGGGAAGCAGGTTTCCAGACAGTGGCTTGTGCAGAACGGTTTGGGACTGTGCTAGGCACGGTGGACACACTGGCCAGCCTTCCCCGGGACCAAGGCACAGGCCCAGGGTCACCTCTGCCACCTACCACTGCCAGGCCTGCTGATGACGGCACCTGTTTTACACCCAGCATTCTCAGTGTTAGAGAACTGCTTTCTTCATCTGACTCCACGTCTCTTCTCCCTGTTGACCTCAACCACCTCTGAAACTCAGCGTATTCTAGTCCATCATTCATCAGATAGCCTTCCCACACAAGGCTCTCTGTGCTGACTCCCGGAGTCTCCCATTCCACGAGCTTGCACTGAGTGCCAACAGCGTCTGTCCTATGCATCCCTGTCTCTATCATCCTTGCATAATTTCTAGAACATCCCATCTTTCTGCCTCAACCTCCCAAGGAGCTGGGTTGACAGGTGTGCACCACATGCCCAGCGCCGCTGGCCTTCTTTAAGCCGAGTCTTCGTGACTGCCCTGCTGAGCTGCATATCCCAGTTATGGTTCGGATGTAAGGTGTCCCCCAAAAGCTCAGGTGTGACAATGCTGTAAGGCTCAGGTCAGACGATTGGGTTAGGAGAGCCTTAACTCAATCAGTGAACTGACCCTCTGACAGGGTTAACTGAGTGGTAACTGAAGGCGGGGAGGGTGTGGCTGGAGGAGGTGGTCCTTGGGGGTGTGCCTTTGGGGTTTGTAGTTTGCATCTGGTGAGTGGAGTCTCTCTCTGCTTCCAGAGGTGACACCCTCAGCCACTTTCCTCTGCCATACTCTTCCACCATGATGCTGGGCCTCACCTCAAGCCCCAAGGATGGAGCCAGCTAGATCTCTGAAATTGTGAGCCCTAAACAAATTTTCCTCCTCTAAAATTGTTCTTTTCAGGTATTCTAGTCACAGCAGCGAAAAAGCTGATTACAAGAGTCCTTCACCTTCTCTCACAAACACGTCGGACGCGGCCGGGTGACCATAGCCCAACTCCAGCCGTTCTCCCGGCTCTGCCTCTTTCTAGCTGTGGGACGCAGATTCTTTCATCTGTGTGAGCTTCAGCTTTTTACCCACAGGATGGGAGGATTTCCCCAGTTCTTGCCCAACAGAACGAAGAGGACATGCAGAGTCCACAGTGGGGCACACAGAAAGCCCTCTCCAGAGGCGGCCTCAGATAGAGCTCATGCTCTTGCTGGCGTGACTTTCGGCTTCTTCCTGGTCCTCTCAACGTAAAATGCTGATTTATGTGAGCAGGAGAGAGGAGGGGAGCTCTCTGGGATGGCTGAGACACAGGGTGAACCAGGCACCGGTTCGAGAGCTGAGCTCTCTGGCCATCATGGGCATCCTCTGAGTACAAACCCCTAGCCAGAACAGGCCTCACAAACTGCAGAGTGGGTACACCAGGATGTGAGAAGGAGGGTGTGTAAGAAAATTCAGCTTTTCTGACTTAAGGTTCATTGTCTTGATGTGTTAAAAAATAGACTAGACAATCCAGCAATCTCACTTCTGTGTACCTGGCTCAAAGAAATGAAAACAGGGTGCTGGAGACAGGTTCAAATATGCTAATATGCTACTATTTTTTCCTAAGTACTAGGGATTAAACCTAAGGACTCTACCACTGGGCTACCTCCCCAGACCTTTCTGTATTTTATTTTGAGACAGGGTCTTGCTAAGTTGCCCAGGCTGGCTTCAAACTTGTAATCTTCCTGCCTCAGCGTCCTGATTACAGCTGGGATTACAGACAGGTGCCACCACACCCTGCTGCTAGGGTGCTTTCAACACAGATGTTCACAGCAGCACAATTTACCAAAGCCACCAGGTGAAAATGAGACAAGTGTCCATCAATAGACGAATGGATTCGCAAAATGTGCCATGCACATACAACAGAATATAATGCAGCCCTAAAGAGGAAGGAAACTTCAACACTTGCTAAACTATGCATGAACATCAGGCCAGAGAAACCAGCTAGACACAGAAAGGCTGAAGTTGTGTAGTTCCACCTGTATGAGGTATGTAAAGAAATCAAATCCAGAGACAGAAGGTGGAGTGGTGACGTCCAGGGGCTGTGTGTGGGGTGTAACGGGGAGATTTTGTGGGGGTTCAGAGTTTTGCAAGATTCAAACTACTGGAGACTGGTTGCTCAGCAGTGTGAATGTAATTAATACCACTGAACCGTGCACTTCAGAATGGTTAGGACGCAAATTGCGTGCTTTGCGGATTTGACCGCGATGGACAGTGGGAGATAAAAAGGTAGACGCACACACACACACCATAGCTCAAGAAAACCCCGAGGGAAAGCACCACAGCAGAAAGGGACAAGGAACACTGCCCCCAGGATTTCACAAGCCCTGGGAAATTAATTGCTCAAACGTCTCACATCCAGGAGATCAGTCCCTGCGCTCACTGGCCATGGAACCCTGCTTTCCAATCACCTCCTCCTGGGGGCCAGCTGCTCGGGAGCGGAGAATGGCTTCAGGAGCCCAGGCTCTGGGGCTTGGGGCTGGGCTCTGCCCTATGTACTGGGACCTTGTCGGATGGCTTAACGCCTCTGATTTTTAACTTCCTCCTCCTGTTTTAAAAACTTCAGTGCTGGGGATTGAACACAGGGCCTCATGCATGTTACGCACGTGCTCTAGCAGAGTGAGTGACATCCCAGCTCTTCTGCGTCCTTCTCTGCAGGGCCCACGTAAGTGAGGCACTCAGCATGGGACCGATGTGAGCAACGGAAGCCACCATGGCGCCCTGGAAACAGGTCTCACCTGAACATCGTACAGGAATCGGAAATGGCTTCCTGTGTTGGCAGCGTCTCTCACAGCCCGGGCCAAGTCCACCGACCCTTTTCCACCAACAGACCAGTGATAGCAGGGGACTGCGTCAAAGGCGCCCGCGCGCTTCGCCAGCTCACACACCAAGTCGATCTCCGCGCGGGTGTCGGTCCTGGGGATGGAAATGCTCGTGGTTTCGCATCTGCGTTCACTTAGCGATGTTTGAAAGAACGACTAACCATTTATACCGAACTTCGCTCCCTAACACCAAATATATTTTAAACATCAAACGTGGTCGCATCATGTTTAGATAAATCAGACTTCAAGAAAAGCATGAAACAAAAACCCCTCTCCAACAAGACTCAAATATTTCAAGTTGTAATGATTTTTACAGAGAAAAATTCCATAAGGCCTCCCTGTGATCAGTCAGAAATGCTTGGTGGAATTAAAACCAAAGATAAATTAAGAAAAGAAAGAACGCAAGCCAAGGAAATGGCACTCACTACATGAATTTCATTTCCTAATAAAATTTCAAGGACACATTTGCTACAATGAAATCAAACAAAACACACAAATAGAAAGAGCTGAGTATTTCTGTGCACTTTTAGATAAAACTAAGAAAGACCAAACACCCTCCAACGCAAGTTTGGTTCACAGGGCGGTGGGCCCAGACGACAGCACCCTAACAGCAGGAGTCTTCACTCACTTGAAGACATTCAGCGCCACCACGACAGGCACCCCGAAGAGCTGAGCGATCTGAATCTGCTTCTGGAGGTTACAGCAGCCGTCAGCTACCAGCTGGATGTTCTGTAAGGTCAAACAGAGCGAGTGTCATCTCACATCGAACCTGCCCAGCTAGGCTGGACTCAGCTGTATGCCCACCCTCTGCAGGCGGGGACCAAAGGCACAAGGCCCGGGCATGGCGAGGAGCCCTGCCCACCCTCTGCAGGCTGGGGACCAAAGGCACAGGGCCCGGGCATGGCGAGGAGCCCTGCCCACCCTCTGCAGGCTGGGGACCAAAGGCACAGGGCTTGGGCATGGCGAGGAGCCCTGCCCACCCTCTGCAGGCTGGGGACCAAAGGCACAGGGCCCGGGCATGGCGAGGAGCCCTGCCCACCCTCTGCAGGCTGGGGACCAAAGGCACAGGGCCCGGGCATGGCGAGGAGCCCTGCCCACCCACTGCTGGCTGAAACCCCTTAGAGCTACAAGCTACAGGTACCAGGAAATTAGTCTATTTATGGAGGGGTCAAGTGGCTCTTACTAAGTCATAACACTAATTGCATTATCTTCCAGAAGACAGCTGTCTTCCACACTGAAGACATGGATAAAAGTTTCATATTTCTTTTTGTCCTGGAGGCCTTGAAGGTTTGGTGGCAAGTAGCTGCCTTGTGAGTAGGGTACAGCACATACGCCTGCCTCTATATGTCTTGGAGATTTAAGTTTATACTGTATCCCACCCATTTTCTCCTGGATTCTTAGAAAAACCTTTTTATTTTTTGGTGCTAGAGGTTAAACCCATGGGTATTTTACCATTGAGCTACATCCTAAGTCCTTTTTTTTTTTTCAGGGCTGAGGACCAAACTTGGGGCCTTGTGCGTGCTAGGCAAGCGCTCTGCCACTGAGCTAAATGCCCACCCCTGACATCCTAAGTCCTTTTAATAATTTTTTTATTGTGAGGTAGAGTCTTGCTAAATTTTCAAGGCCAGCTATCCTCCTGCCTCAGCCTCTGGAGTTGCTGGGATCACAGGTGACTGTGTTGGTAGAAAAACACATTTCCAAGAGGCCCCTGGTGGAAGACACAGTCACTGATGGTCAGCAGTAAGCCTGTGACTCACAGGACTCAAACGACTTTCCGCACAAGTACACAAACAGTCCTTCTTACCTCCTCTGTATATTCTTTCTTCAGAGGGACGCCAGCAGTTACCTGAAATAAAAGGAGACAAAAATTAAGAGGAACCCCTTCTCTAATCCTTAAGTTCGCAAAACAGTCATTCTGGGGAAGCCAGCCCTACTTATAAACCAGAGCCTGGCAGCATTGGCAAAATGAGGTCTGGGGAAAGCTTTTAAGACCACGGTGGTCTGGGGTCCCCCAGGCCAATGTAATCAGGACTCCTGGGAGTGACCCGAATTTGAGCTGAGGCTGGGAACTGTAAGACTGCTGCCCATAATCCCAACACAAAGCCCACTAAGAGCGTTCAACACCTGATTGACACCAGCGCTGCATTGTTCTCAATCATTTCAAAGTGACTGCGGCTGCTTTTTCTTTCCTAGGCCTAGTTTGTCACGATGCTCTATGGTGTTGGCAAGCTGGTTTAAAGAGGACATGACTATGACCACTTTCACACCAAAGCGTTCAAAGACATAGAATAGAAAACCTAAATAGTTCTACATTCATCAAAAATTAAATTTGGAGTTAAGCAATTTACATTCCCCCACCAATAAGGAACAAGCTCAGACAGTTTTGCAACTTTGAGTGAACAAAATGTTCCAATGCCCTTGCAGGGAGTAGAAAAAAGAAAGAAAACACCCCCAATTTTTTTTTTTTTAAAGAGAGAGGGACAGTGAGAGAGAGAGAGAGAAAGAGAGAAAGAGAGAAACAATTTTTTTATTTAGTTTTTCATGTGGCTTTTGTTGCTCCAAGACTTCGTTGTGTATGTGCTGCTGGAGCTAGAACTCACGAACAAGCACATGCTGGGCAAGCACTGTAACCGCCGAGCCACTGCTCTAGCCCCCCAGATTTTTATTCTGTGTGCTAACATCTCACTTATACAAAATAAAAATTATATTCAAAATATTAGCAAATCAGCCAGGCACAGTGGTGCACACCCGTAATCCCAGCAGCTTGGGAGGCTGAGGCAGGAGGATCCCAAGTTCAAAGTCAGCCTCAACAATTTAGCAAGGCCCTATCCAACTTAGTGAGACCCTGTCTCAATATAAAAAACAAAAAGGCTGGGGATATAGCTTTGTACTTTAATGCCAAAAAACAAAACAAAACACTACAAGATCATTAGCAAACCAATAAGCAAATCCAGTTATTCATACTTGAATATTGTCATATTCAAGACAATATATAATGACGTTGGATTTATTCTAGGAACGTAAGGTTCTTTTGTTTTCTTTTTCTTTTTTGGTGGTACTGAGGATGAACCCAGGGGTGCTCTACCACTGGGCTTTATCCCCTTGTCCTTTTTACTTATTTTAAGACAGGCTGTAGCTAAATTGCCAAGGCTGGACTGGAATTTATAATCTATCCTCCCGCTGTAGCCTCCTGAATGGGTGGGATTATGGACAGGCACCACTACGCCTGGCTCCACTCATACTTGAAAGTAATGTAACAATTTACAACATCAAAGAAAAAAATGAAGTCATCACATAGATGAAGAAAATTCAACATCCACTTATATAAGAACTTGGTAAACTCTAAGAATAGAAGATAATCTCCTTAATTTTACAAAAATTCTGTAGAAAATGCCATACTTAGTGATAAGCTATTAAAAGTGCCTCTTCTCAAGGGATCAGGGGACGGGAGGAGGGAGGTAGAGGGATATGGGGCAGGCATTGAAAAAATTATATTGCTGAATTGTGTGCATTTAGGAATATGTGACAACTAATCTGAACATTATATAAAACTATAATGCACTAATAAAAATAAATTTTAAAAAAGTGCCCCTTCTAAGATCAGGAGTAAAAGAAGATGCCTGCCATCACTGCTCTACCCAACGCTGCGCCGTGACCAGGAGGACCCCGTAGGTGACAAGAAAGACATACAAAGATGGCAAAGGAAGAAAGAAGCTGCTGCTATTTTCAGAGACGACTGCTATCCTAAAACTCCCCAAACCGTCTACAGCTAACGCAACACAACTATTAAGAGGATGCAGACAGGCTGCTGGATAGAAAAGTAATTTATAAAAATAGCAATAATCTGGTAAAGTACTTAAAGATAGGAAGCATACAGGAACAAAGCTGAAAAAAGATGCGCCAGGCCTTTATGGAACAATCCACATCTTTTGTTTCTTGCTAACCTTTATTTATAGGGCAACCTTTATGTGACATATAAAATCCCCCACCCCACCCCAGTTCTGGGGATTGATCCCAGTGCCTTGTGCACGCTAGGCAAGGGCTCCGCCACTCAAACCTAAGAAGAAATACACAATAGATTTGGGCAGAAAGCTACTGAATCTTCCCATATCATTGACAGATTTAATGTCATTCCAACAAAAATCTTCAAAAGATTCCTTGTTGAACCTGATTAGTTAAATTCTAAAAGGCATATGAGGATCAACAGGGTGAGTAACAGGCCAGGCACCCGGGAAGCAACAGGAGAGAAGTAGGGGGTTTAACCTAGTGGAATCAACGTGGCAAGGCCTAACATCAAGGGTTAGAGCATGTGAGGAGAGTCAGAGGGACCTACACAATGTGAATGCTCACCACAGGGTGGGTTTTTGGGTCCAGAAGGAAGGACTATTGAAGGACATGGTGTTGGGGCAGCTGCTTATTAATACAGGAAAAAAATGCAATTAGATCAGGCCATTGCACCATAGGCCAAAACAGTAATAAAGGTGGCCTGGAGCGGTGACTCGGCAGTTACAGAGCTTGCCTGGCATGCGTGAGGATGTGGGTTCGAACCCCAGCACCATGTACACAACCAAGTGTTGGAGCAACGAAAGCCACATGGAAAACTAAGTAAAATTGATTCTTTTTTTCTCGCTCTCTCTCATTGTCCCTAAAACAAAACCAAAAAACACTAATTACAGGTAAAATAGTTAATTTTATGTGTCAAGTTGGTGGGGCCATGGGGTACCCAGGTTTTTGGTCAAAAAGTTATTTCTGGGTATTTGTGTAAGGATTTTTAGATGAGACGAACATATACATCAGTGGACTTTGAAACAGGCCTGAAGGCCTCCATAATGTGGGGAGAGGTCAAGGACTCAGTTGAAGGCCCAAGCACAGCGCAGACTGGCCTCTCCTAAGCGTAGGAGCCTCACAGCCAGCTCCTTCCCACCCCATCTGCACCGTCAGTCTCCCGGGCTGCAGGCTGCGGCGCAGATCCTGGCCTTAACCAGGCTTCACAACCATGTGACCAATTCCTTGTAATAAATGTCATCCTATATATACACACGTTGGTCCTGTGGGTTGCACTGTTCCAAGAGCCCTCACTCATGCAGTGGGTTTAAAGAACTAATTTTAAAAGGAACCCGTGGATCCAAGAGTCAGATGGATTATTAGCTCTCGTGCTGCACCAAGAATGGTGCGCACTCCGTGAGACAGGATATGAATTTAAAACGATGGGGGCTCACACGGACAAGGTCAAGGGTCACAGGATTTTCCACTGCACAGATTATGGGAAAAAAACCAAGCTGAATAAACAGAAGAGGCAGTGTGGTTATTTGTGTAATGATAGAAAGGGGAAGTAGAAATTATAACGGGTCAAAAATATTAGCACAGAGTTATTTCAAGTCGGAAGGAAAGACAAGTGGGTAATGAGGGATTACAGGATTAAGAAGATGAAAGCTGATTTATTATTCAGTTACTGAAAACATTCCATGAACACAGACTGTGGCAGGCACCAGGGGCACAGCGAATGGGTAAGATGGAGTCCCCAATCTCAAGGGATTCAGAATCTGAGGAGGAGACACGAGAGCTGATATTTATGTGATCTTGTCACAGTGTACTTCCCTGCCACAGTGCAAAAGCAGCAGGGCCAACCGATCACGGTCCAAGATCACCAAAATTGTGAGCCAAATAAATCTCTTCTCTTTATAAACTGATTGTCTCAGGTGTTCTTTCTTTTTTTTCCATACGAACAGACTGCTGACCGGCACACCCATGTCTGTGCCCAGGAACCCTGAGCTTTCTCCAATCATCACTGCTATGGAACGCTGAGTGGCGTGGAGGAGACACGAAGGATTAATGTAGGAAGAAAGTGACCACCACACAACAGAGCACATGCTAGGATGAATCCAAGTAGGACCATTAACCACCTAGTGCACTTTCACAGACAGAGACCGCAGTCTGGGATCTAGACTGGAAGTCAAAAGATCTTGACTTTAGGTGTGACTGGTCCGATCCCCCGGTCAGCTAGGTGATGCTACCAAGCCACCTGGAACTCCACATGCCTGAGATCTCCTCCCTCTTCGTAAAAACTGAAACGAACTAGAATATCGCTAAGCCCTTTCCAGGATGAAAGCCCTGCTCCCTAGCTTTTTTTTTTTGATACCAGGAATTGAACCCAGGGCTGCTTAACCACTGAGCCGTATCTCCAGCCCGTTTATTTCTATTTTGAGACAGGGTCATGCTAAGCTGCTTAGGGCCTTGCTTAGTTGCTGAGGCTGACTTTGAACTTGCCATTCTTTCGCCTCAGCCTCCCAAATCGCTGGGATTTCAGGCGTGTGCCCTGTGCTTAGCTACTGTTAATTATTATTATTTTTATTACGGAATTGAGTTGTTGTACAATCATAAATGCTTATAAAGTAACAATGATAAGCAATTGATACAAACTAATTTTTTTTAAGAGAGAAGGACAGTGAGAGAGAGAGAGAGAGAGAGAGAGAGAATCAATTTTTATTGAGTTTTTCACATGGCTTTCGTTGCTCTGACGCTTAGTTGTGTACGTGGGTGCTGGGGTTTGAACCCGTGTACTTGCGCATGCTGAGCAAGCGCTGTAACCACTAAGCCACCACTCCAGCCCCAATCCAAACTATTTTTAATATGTATTACATCAGTTTTGCATTTGAGATAATGAAGCTTTAGGCAAAACAAATAAACCCCCCCCCAAAAAAAACCCCACAACTGTCGTATCTGTTATTACAAGTAGTTTTGGGGTTGGACTACTTTGCTCTTTTATTGAATGTTCAACGCTGCTTGGTAGACAGATTTGGCTCCCTGCCAGGCTAAACCCATCAAACCTCTCCTCTGCTTCTTCATCTGTGTAACAGAATAAAACTGTCTGCCTCTTCTAGGATGAAGACTTTCTTTTTCTGTTGTTGCTGTTGCTTGTTTTTTAGCACTGGGGACTGAGCCCAGGGGTACCCTACCACTGAGTTCCAATCCCAGCTCTTTATATTTTTTATTTTCAGAAAGGGTCTTGTTAGGTTGCTGGCCTTCAACTTGGGATCCTCCTGCCTCAGTTTCCCCAGTTGCTGGGACAATGGGCTGGAGTAAGATCATCAAGCAAGGACATTAAAGTGGGCCAGATGGCAAACCTGTTATTTGTTTTTACTAAGTAATAACATGGCTTTTGTGTACACAGTATACCAATTAAGAAATTGGATTTGGCCTGGGGATGGTAGCTCACATCTGTAATCCCAGCTACTCGGGAGGCTGAGCAAAAAGATCAAAAGACCCTGTCTGAAAATAAAAATTAAAAAGGTGGGGATGCGGCTCACTGGAACTACACCCCTGGGTTCATTCGACCTCCAGTACCAAAAGAGAAAAAGAAAGAAAAGAAAGAAAGAAAGGAAGGAAGGATGGATTTGGCAGTTTATCTCACATATCTATCTATCTATCTATCTATCTATCTATCTATCTATCTATATAATTTTATAAAGAGAGAGAGAGAGAATCAATTTTTATTTAGTTTTTCATGTGACTTTTGGTCTTCTGAGACTTCCTTGTGTATGTGGTGCTGGGGGGGTTTGAACTCGCGTACTTGCGCATGCCAGGCAAGCACCGTAACCGCTGAGCCACCGTTCCAGTCTCCACATATCAATATTTTAATGAAGAAATTATTTTATTTTGAAATGATCAATCAAAAATAAAATTTACTTTTTCCTCACTTGGCAATTTCTAAAATAAAAGTCAAACAAAAATCACATACACCTTTTCAGCTGTAAATTCTATGAATATTAAATAGGTAAATACTAAAACCCTTTAAAAATGTGAAAACACAGTTTGTATTTTCCAAGCAGAGTTCACTCAGAAGCAACCTAGAGCTGCCAAAGAGTTACAGGACGAAATCATAATAAACAGAAACAGAAGGGAAGTGGTTTTATGTGAAATCTGATGAGCTGTAGCCTCAGTGAACCAAAAACCTCTCTGCACAAACACTGAAAACCTCAGGCATCAAAGGGGTCGCTCTACCCCTCCTGTTCTCTGTTCAGGAATGAGAGCCTCTAAACTCCCACTACCCAGCGCTCACAGATCCCTGGCCTGAGTGGGGATGGACCTCAGGTCTAAAAGTGGCCAAGTGACACTCCGCTCCAAGCGCAGCGTCACACTGTGGGTGTGGCAGCCTCCTTGATGAACGAAGATCCAAGATCCTCTGGTGGCGATTTGTGAAGGAACAGTTCAGAAAGCAGACATGTTAAAGTCACTAAGCAGCTATTAATGCTTCAAATGCGAAATTCTGCTTTATCTTAATTTTCATTTTTTTCAACTAGGAAGGAAGAAGCATGGGGACTTACGCTAGGTCCTCCCCCGTGCATCTTCAGAGCTCGCACGGTGGCCACCAGCACCACCACGTTGGGCACCAGGCCGGAAGCTCGGCATTTGATGTTGAAGAATTTCTCCATGCCGATATCAGCCCCAAAGCCAGCTTCTGTCACTGTGGGGAAGCAAGTTGGAAAAGCGCTGTTAACATCTAGACACAGCAGCAGGTTCCGCAGTCATTAATAATGACCCAAGCAGAAAGGATGTCTTCGGCCTCAGCACAGCCAGCTTACCAGGCGACACCGAGGCTCCCGCGGAGGTGAAGTGACTTTCCAGTTGCCATGGAGAATGACCTATTTCAGTGTGTGTGCCCTGAGAAGATGGCTTTCTCCCTCCCTGCACACCACCAGGCCTGGCCAATTCATTGCCAAGGACAGTGTTTTCCTGCCAGTATTGTAACTCAAAACAAACCTCTCCGCTTTTAGGAGGAGGGCGAGTGGGTGGGGTATGAGGGATTGAGCCCAGGAGCACTTATAGCCCTTCTTATATTCATCTTCAGACACTTTAGGGTCTCCTAAAGTGGCTGAGGCTGGCCTCCAGCTCTTCTCAACACGGATGGGATTTTCAACTTTGTAATGAGTTTCCAAACTGCATCACGGAGGACAACATGACTGAGATATGAGATCCTTTCTTATATTTAGAGTCATTTTCAGTGCTGGTCATTTCTGCTGACAAAACCCAAACTGAGCAGCTTCAGGAGACTTCACGCAAGGTAGTGGCACCTATATTCCAGATCCCAGAGGATCCTTGTTTCTATGTGGCCCCCTCCCCCTACTGTGGCATGTCTGGGGTGGCAGACATAATATCAGCACTGCCTTCTAGGACGCTGGGTCAGTGGCATCCTTTTAAACCCACTGGAGGACTCTAAGGCCTGGTCACTCCATGTGCGACCCTCAGATCAGAGCAGTAGCACCTGGGAGCTTTGTAGAAATGTGGAATCCTGGACCCCAGAAGATTTACTAAATCAGAATAGCATTGTGACAAACTTCCCAAGAGAAGAACGGCCGTTACAATTCAGGAGGCGCATTACCCTAGGAAAGGAATACTACTGACTCGGTAAAAAGCAAATACTGATGGCCACACCAACCAAGGCTACAATCTATAGCACAGATAGGAACTG
>PVKS010030465.1:0-24382 GCA_004027875.1 Aplodontia rufa
AGTTTCTGCACAGCTAAAGGTCTAGTCAAGAGCATCAAGAGAGAAGCTACAGAATGGGAGAAAATCTTTGCCTGCTACACCTCGGACAGAGGGCTAATATCCAGAATATACAAGGAACTAAAGAAACTAAACTCCAAACTCACAAATAATCTAATAAATAAATGGGCTAAGGAATTTAAAAGAAATTTCTCTCCAGTGGAAGTGCAGAAAGCCCATAAATATATGAGAAAATGCTCTACATCATTAGCTATAGGGGAAATGCAAATCAAAACTTCCACAAGATTCCACCTCACTCATGTTAGAGTGCCAAAAATGAAAAATTCTAACAATAACAGATGCTGAAGGGGCTGTGGGAAAAGAGGAACATTGTTATACTGCTGGTGGGACTGCAAACTGGTTCAGCCATTATGGAAAGCAGTGTGGAAAATCCTCAAAAAACTAAGGATGGAATCACCTTATGACCCAACTATCCCACTCCTGGGTATTTTCCCAAAAGAGTTAGAATCAGCATATTTAGTGATGTGGCTTCATCAATGTTTATAGCAGCTCAATTTACTATACCTAGATTATGGAACCAACCCAGATGCCCCTCACTTGACAAATGGATACAAAATCTTTGGTATATATACTCAATGGAATACTACTCAGCTATTACAGAAGATGATATTATGGCTTTTGAAATCAAATGGATGGAGATGGAAAGAATTATGCTCAGTGAAGTATCCCAATCTCAGAAACTCAAGGGCTGAATGGGATCTCTCATCTGCGGAAGCTAGAATATATGGGGAAACAATATGTTAGATGGCTAAGCTAACAATAACTTCAAGTTGTATGATTCTCAACGCAATAGTGGGAAGGCTCCCAAGGTTACTAGGAGGTGTAGGGTGGGGGCTGGGGAGGGGAGAGAGGGTAGGAAGAACTCCTAGGAGACTGCAGAGTGGGAATATGGGGGAACCATCTCAGAAGCAGATGTCATTCCTCCACGAAATACCCATTTAATGCAGGAGTTCTTCTGGGGGAAACAGCAACAAGGGGAAACTCAAGCTGGGCATCCACAATTTGGCATTAGCCCTGGATAACTAAGCATGTATACATTGACCGTTGATGGTTTGATAATGTTTCCCCCTCAATTGTATCTCTATTTCTATCAAATAAAAAAATAAATAATAAATAATAAAAGAAATCATGGAAAGCAAAGCTATACTGACTTTAAAACAAAATTGGGTATAGAAAGCAAAATAATTAGAACTAAGGAACAAAGAAACAATATGCATGAAACATTTACCAATACCATCCTGAGTGCTCACATTGTATTGTGAACTTTGAGTGAGAAAGGCATGTTTACCCTTCCTGTTGTTACAGAGGATGAGCTTTAACTCTGTAGCAATAAGTAAGACATGTTTGTCTTTCCTGGCTTAGTGGAGATTGAGTTTTAACTTCTTTAGTAGTAAATAGGATATGTTTACCCTTTTGTCTTTGCAGAGGTCAGGCTTTAACTTTTTAGCCCATAGGTTAGGATGCACAGATAATTTTATAGGATTAACATTTATAGGACCTAAGATAGCTATAGAGTGTTTGGTAAGGTTACAATCAATACCTTTAAGGTTTCTCTTATCTAGTGAGGTAATGGTTTGCAGAAACATCTAAAGGAATTTGGTGACAGAATTTGGTGAAGTGTTTGGTCTCGGTCCTTTGTAAAAGCAGGTTTAAACAATATGGTTATAATGGTGGGGAAGTCGCGAGGACATGGATTGTACTAATGGTTGATACTTTAAGTTTACTGGGAAACTGAAAAGATAATTGTACAATGAAGCTGATAATGAAAGGCTTGTTTGTGCACCTGTACAAAAGTGTTCAACAATAAAGAACAGACAGCATTTTGCTCAAGCAGGGAACTGTGCCTGCTTGCAACTTGTCCCGGAGGTTCAAGCCGTTCCTCCGCGCTGACTCCACTTTTCCTTTGGGGACCCAAGTTCAGCTGGGGCTGGCCCCCAGCACATAAGAACTTAAGAATTTCTTTTTATATATCTGTGAAGAATGACATTGGTATCTTGATGGGGATTTGCTTTAAATCTGTATAGGGCTTTGGATAGAATGGCCATTTTGATTATATTGATTTTGCCTAACCATGAACATGGAATGTTTTTCCATCTACTCAGATCTTCTGAAATTTCTTTTTTTTAGTGTTTGATAGTTTTTGTTGTAGAGTTCCTTAATGTCCTTTGTAAGATTGATGCCCAATTATATTTATTTTTTTGGAAGTGACGATGAATGGGACAGATTTCCTGATTTCTTCTTCCGTGGACTTGTTGCCAGAGTATAGGAAATCTAATGATTTATTGGTGTTGATCTTATAGCTAGCCACTTTGCTGAAATTACTTAAAAGCTCTAGAAGTCTTCTGGTCAAGCTTATTGGGTCTTCTAGGTATAGGATCATGTCATCAGCAAATAGAGACAGCTTGGCTTCCTCTTTTTCCTATTCCAATTTATTTGATTTTCTTCTCTTGCCTGATAGCTCTGGTGAGGGTTTCAAGGACTATATTGAATAAGAGTGGGGAAAGTGGACAGCCTTGTCTTGCTCCTGAATTCAGTGGAAATGCCGTCAGTCTTTCTCCATTGAGCACAATGTTGGCTATGAGTCTGTCGTAAACGGATCTTACATAGTTAAAGTATCTTCCCTTGACAGTGTTCTCTCCAGGGTTTTGAGCATAACTGGGTGTTGAATTTTATCAAAGGCCTTTTCTGTGTCAATTGAGATGATTATGTGATTTTTATTTTTAATTCTGTTTAAGTGGTGAATTACATTTATTGATTTACTTACGTTAAACAAGCCCTATTTTCCTGGAATAAAGCCCCTTTGATCATGATGTATTATCTTTTTAATGTACTTTTGGATCTGATTACATAGAATTTTATTAAGGATTTTTGCATCTATGTTTATCAGGGAAATTGGTCTGTAGTTTTTTTTTTTTTCTTGATGTGTCTTTGTTGGGTTTTTGTATCAGTGTAATATTTGCCTCATAAAAAGTGTTTGGGAGTACTCCAACACTTTCAATTTCATGGAAAAGGTTAGAGAGGATCAGTGTTAATTCTTCTGTGAAAATTTGGTAGAATTCTGCTGTATAGCCATCCGGTCCTGGGCTCTTCTTTTTTGGAAGGCCTTTGATTGCTGCTTCGATTTTGCTACCTGAGATAGGTTAGTTTAGATTTTCAATGTCCTCCAGTGTTAATGTGGGGATGTCATATGTGGCCAAGTATCTGTCCATATGTTCCAGATTATCAAACTTGCCAGAGTATAAATTTTCAAAATAAGTTCTGATAATCTTCTGGATTTTGGTTGAGTCCTTGGTGATATCTCTGTTTTCATCTTTGATTTTGTTGATTTTCTCACTTCATTCTTTTTGGTGAGGTTGGCAAGGAGTCTGTTGATCCTGTTTATTTTTTCAAAGAACCAGCTCTTTGTTTTGTTGATAATTTGTATTTTTTTTGTTCTCAATTTCATCAATTTCAGCTCTGATTTTAATTTTTTCCTGTCTTCTATTAGCTTTGGGATTGGATTGTTCTTCTTTTTCCAAGCATTTGATTTGGAGCATAAGACTATTAATTTGGGCTCTTTCCTGATTTTTGATAGAGGCACTCAGTGCTATAAATTTACCTCCTAAGAATGCCTTCATGCTATCCCAGAGATTTCAATATGTTGTTTCTTCATTCTCATTCATTTCCAAGAATTTCTTGATTCCTGTTCTCATTACCTCTTTTATCCATCCTTTGTTTAAGAGGATATTATTCAATTTCCAAGTATTTGAGAAATTTCTGTTGTGTTTCTTGTTGTTAGTTCCTAAGATCATAGCTTTGTGCTCTGACAGGATACATGGGACTATATCAACTTTTTTGTATTTGTTAAGGTTAGCTCAGTGGACTAGGGTGTGGTCTATTTTAGAGAAGGATCTGAGTAGAAGGTAAATTCAGGTGACTTAGGATGGAACATTCTGTAGATGTCTGTTAAGCCCAATTGATTAATAGAGTTGTTCATATAGGAGATACCATTATTGGTTTTTTGTTTTGATGATCTGTCTAGTGTTGATAATAATGTATTGAAGTCCCCCAGTATTATTGTGTTGAGATCAATGAGGGGTTTAATGTCCTTGAGTATTTTTTCCATATATTTTGGGGGGTGTAATTGGGGCAATAATGTTAATTATTGTTATGTCTTCTTGATGAATTTTCCCTTTTAGTATGATGTAGTGTCCATCTTTGTCCTTTCTAACTAGTTTTAGGTCAAAATTAATTTTATCTGACATTAGGATTGCCATGCCAGCTTGCTTTTTTTAGACCACTGGCCTGGTAGACATTTTGCCAACCTTTTACCTTCAGTCTATGTCTATTTTTGAGTGTGAGGTGTGTCTCCTGAAGACAACATATTGGTGGATTTTTTTTTTTGATCCAGTAAGCCAATCTGCATCTTTTAATTGAGGCATTGAGACCATTAACACTCAGAGTTAGAACAGATATGGGAAACTGAGTCTCAAACTTTGAGACTATTGCTGTGTTTTGTGCCATCTTGTGTATCTTTTGGTATGTAATGTGGTTATTGGTACTCTCTTATTTAACGGTTTAGGGTATTATTAGCATGTTCTTCTGAATGAAGAATGTCCCTGAGAATATTCTGTAGTGCAGGGTTTGTGTTCATATACCATGCTAGCTTGAATTTTTCATTGAAGTATTTAATTTCCCCATCACACTTAAAGCTGAGTTTTGCAGGGCATATTATTTTTGGTTGAAACTTGTTTTCTTTCAAGATTTGAAAAATATTGTTCCAAGATCTTCTAGCCTTCATTGTCTGATCTGAAAAATCCATGGTGATCCTACTTGGTCAGCCTCTGAATGTGATTTGGGGCTTTTCCCTACCTGCTTTTAGAATTCTCTCTTTAATTTCTCTGTTATTCATTCTACATATAATATGTCTCGGTGAATTTCTCATTTAGTTAGGTCTGTTTGGTGTCCTAAAAGCTCTTGGATTTGGCATTATGTGTCAATTCTGATATGAGGAAAATTCTCCTTTGCAACTTCACTTAAAAGGTTCTTAATGCCCCTTGTTTGCTGTTTGGAGTTTTCATCAAGCCAAATTACTCTCATATTATTTCTCCTCATCTTGTCAAATATTATTTGGAAGTTCTGGTCATGTGCAATAAGTTTCTTTTCTTGTCTGTCCTCCTTGAACTCAACGTTGCTCAGCCTGTCTTCATTATCTGAAGTATGTTCTTTGAGAGCTGAGATTCTATTTTCTGATGAGTTTACTCTGGTGTTAGTCTCTTCCAATGAAGATTTAATTTGGTTGACAGTATTTTTCAATTCTGATAGCTCTGCTACATCTCTTTTCAGGGTGTCTAACTCCTTGTAATTATGGTCTTTCATCTCATGGAATTGTTCCCTTATTTCATTATAAAAGTTTTCTCTCATCACTTGAAAATGATCTCTGATCTCTTTCCTTAATTTTTCTTTCAACTCTTTGATTGAGTTACTAATCATAATGTTGATACATTTTTCTAGGTTTTCATCCATAACCCCAACCATGGAGTCCTTGAATGGGGAGCTGTGAGGTTGAGGAGGGAGGTTATTTCCCCTTTTCCTTATTTTCAGATACAGAGGGTGTGACTTTAACATCAACAGTGAATATTACTCTTGTAGGGGTTATTGGAGCTTCTTATGACTTTGCTTCATTGGGATGAGGTGCTATTTGGGAAGCACAGATCAATAGCTGCCAGTCCAATCAGTGAAGAATTGTGAGCCTATAGGTGCATATATTAGACAGTTCCAACTAAAACAGCTATAATAATGATAGCACCTATATGATCAGTTTTCTTACTTGAGAGCTCTCACAATATATCAAGATAGCAAGCAAATAGCTGTTTTCAAAGATGATCTTTTCTTCAGTTAGCAGGGCCTCTATAGGTGGAGAGAAGTAATGTCTAGAAAGCCAAGAAGTGAGGTAGGGAGGTAGTGTGGAACTTGTGACTTAGAATAAAGAGCTAAAAGGTATTATTATAGTGTAGTTTATTCAATTAAGAGTAAGGAAAAGATGGAAATGGTATGCAAGTGGGGTATAAACTTTGGGTGAGGATGAGAGAGAACACCATATACTTTAGAAATTGCTAGAGTACAGGGAAGAAGAGGTTAGTATGGAGTGTGGTTGTCTTTGACACAAAGAGACTGAGGACTAATTTGCTATCATGAAGAGTTTCCCCAGCCGGACTCCAACGCTATGGAGACAGCAGTCGAGTTTGAGAAGACACAGTGACAGTAGAAACCAACCACCAATATATACAAATGAACAAAAAAAATGCATCCAAGAACACCTAATTCAGTAATAATAATAGAGATAAAAAGCATTAAAAAATACTAAAAAATCAAAAAGTGAAAAATTTCAAAAGTTAACAACAACCACTAAATGAAAAAAAAAAAAAAGGGAGTTGGAAAGGTTGGGAAGTTCTGAGTTTTTGCCCCCTAGGTCAGTGTGACCATAGGGGAGTGTGTTCATATTGTTCATATCTACCATATAGCTAGAGACTCTTCCAGTTGAGCTTGTCAGGGGGATGAAGTTTGGTAATCTCCAATGGCTGTAGGTTTTCCTAGAGAATCTTGCCAAATTTTTCTGCTGTAGGGGGTGGAAGACACTGCTTTTTCCTGCTTCCTTTGAAAATAAGAGCTCAGCACCACCTGAGATGCACTCCTGGGCAGATTGTTTTCTGCCTGACCAAACTCCTCACCTCTTAAGCTGGGGACCCAGGAGCTTTTGGGAGTCTAGTAGATCCTGGTGTAGATGTATGGGACTCTGATTGATCCAAGGAGAGTGGCCAGTCTAAAGCTAGCCTTCCTGGGATTGCTGCTGCCCCACTCTTGGATGCCTTGAGATCCTCAGTGGCCCCAAGAGATGCTGTGTGAGGTTGTCACAGTTCAGACAAGGGAGGACAAGCATGAAAGAGGCACCAGCCTAACTGGGCCAGTGTTTGTGTAGTTCTCAGTTGTAACCACTAAGGGGCATGGAAGCCCAGTCTCACCTAAGGAGCCCAGGACCTATGGAGTCCTGGCTATGCACAGAACTTGGGGACTGAAAGTGAGACCAGGCTGCTCCTTTTGTTCAGAGGTTTCTGAGGCTGCTGTTAGTCCCTGCATTTTTCAAGAGTTTCAGGCAGCTTTTGGAGTAACTGCAGCCAAGTGGCCTCCTTGGGTCGATATGCCCTACTGAGCTGAGTTATGATCACAGACTCCTCCTACTAAGGTGTGTAAGAGGGCAGGCAGGAAGCCACCACAGGAGAGAGGGCGCTGTAATGGTGGAGCCTGCTTGGCACTCCTGCCGGGCAGACTGCTCCACCAAGCTCCTCTGCAAGCAGTTTCTAGACACTGTTCTCAGCATGCGCAGTGGATGTGTCTGATGGGTGTCTGTAATTGTGCCTGCCTGATGCACTGTCCTTTATGAAGCATGGTTTCTCAGCAGCAATCTGCTCACAGGCTGTGTTAGTCTCCTCCCTCTCTCCTGGGCCAAACGTAAACAATGGCAATGGAGCTGCTGCTGCATCCCTGCCAGGACAGAAAAAAAAATCTGTCTATTTTTCCACTCATTTCTCCCAAGACTCTGATCTACCAAACAACTGCCCAAACTAGCACAGAGCTTTCATGATAATAGTCCCCAAAATGCACCTCGTAATGCTAGAGATGACCTGGAGTTTTCCCATCCAGTCATGGAGCCAAACAGGAAGTCACCTCCCTTCAGTTTGCCATCTTCTTTTTCCTGGGGTTATGACATTTTACTCATGAAATGTGATTTGCTTTTGTCACTTAAACACAGGATGTTTTATTTTCCAAGAGTTATGGGAAAAGTTGTAGAACACTTTAACATTTTTCCAAAGAGTGGGAGGAACAGTTCCACAAAGCATATCTGAAAGGGCTGAATTGGCTTCTTAACAAGTCATCAAATTGCCCTACAGTCTCCTTCAATATCTGTCAAAATCTGCAATTCCACAGCCTTCTCTAAACTAAAGTTCTGTGTTAGGGTTTGAATATGAAGTATCTCCCAAAGACTTCTGTGTGGAACACATGGTCCCAAGAGCAGCAATGCTCAGTCCTGATCTTTCATAAATAAACATATTTGTAAAAAATAATGTCCAAAATTTCCATAATTTGAATTTAAATAGAGGTATATTTATTTTTTCATTTCCAACATGTTGAAGCTTTATCTTCTTCAAAAACTGGTTTGCAAAAAAATAACCTGCCTCAAAATAAAAAATAAAAAGGGCTGTGGGTGTAACTTCGTAGTTAATCCCCATTGGGTTCAAGCCCCTGTACCAAAAAATAAATTAAAAATTTTAAGTTTTTAATTCTCAAAATGTTTTGAATCTTAGGAATTTATTTCCTCTTTCAAAGTAATTATAGTTCTACTTTCAACATTATCTGAAAGTCATTTCTACATTTGCCTTTAAGTTTATTTCCATTTAGAAATGGAATTTGTCATCAGTAGCCTCAGACAGTTGGAAAGAACTAAGAACAATTTCTAGAACAAAAAGTTTTATTCCCAAGTTGAGAAAAGGACATTTTGTTTAAGGTCAAGTGATTCTTTTAATAGCATAACTTTTCTACATCAAGGACTTGGAAAATATAATAGCTTTAAACATAATTATGCCTTTCTTTGAGTATGTTCAATCTAGCACAAAAACTTTGCTAAATAATCAGCTATCACCTCTCTTTCATGAGGGTTTTTCTTTGATTACAAGAAAATCAAATTTAATAGTTTCTTGCACTCCAGGCAAGTGTTCCTCATAAGTCAGTTGTATTCACTTTAAAGAGACTTTAGAAGGTTATCAGAACAACAATGTGAACTTTCTAATATATTGCATATGTAAACCTGAACAAAGACAGATTTAGTAAAATGAGTGTTAGATTTTACCTGCAATATGAAAGAGGCTGTTTTATACTGTTTCTAGTTTTAAAGTAAGGAAAATGTCTATGACCTGGATCCTTTTATAATTTTTCCAGAGTAAGCTTTATTAATGAATTATCCAGCTCCTTATTATGTGAGGTATGAACCACCTTTGAATCATCTAGGATCTTGCTTGAATCTCATACCTACTTGCAGAATCTCATACCTACTGAATCAAAATATGCATTTTTAGTGATATTCCCCAGACAATGTATAAGCATGTTAAAGTTTAAAAAGCATCGATCTAGTTAACATTGATACTTGGTATGGCTAAAGATTGTTATGAGAATTTGCAATCGATGTGCTAAGGTAGGCTGCTGTGCTGCAAATGGGTTGCAGGTGCTTGCAACTAACTGCTCTCTCAAACTTTAGAGCAATTGAGTGTGGACGGACTTGGTCACAACACCTCAGAGCTGCTCCTTCCAGCTGCAAGTGGCCTTGTCCATTAACTCCAGTGTGCTGTACAAATATAATTTTCATTCTGCTTTTCTTTAAGGGGTTCTATGGATTGAACCTAGGAATGCTTAACCACTGAGCAACATCCCCAGCCCTTTTTAATTTTTACTTTGAGACAGAGTTTCACTAAATTGCTAAGGCTGGTCTTTAACTTGCAATCCTCCTGCCTCAGCCTCCTGAGTCACTGGGATTACAGGCTTGTCCCACCATGCCTGTCTATCATCATTTTCTATGTGTGCTAATACGTAAAAGATAACAAATAGTTGTCATAGTTAGTTAAATTTAGTGGAGGAATATTTTGATGGGAAAGACCCATCAAAAGGGGAAAAGTATATAAAAGTATGAAATCACCTTCCTTTGCTGCCCCATGCCCATCTGCATTTCACCACACCAAACTGACTAGTCCCTCAAATTTGCAATATTTTGCAGTGCCTCTATGCCTTTGCCCCTATTGTTATAATCTTCTCCTCCTTCACTCATTTGACAAAATCTTTCTCATCCTTGAAATTTCAGCTCCAGTGCCACCTCTTACAGAAATTCCTCCTCTCTTCTGCCTTCTAGTGAGGTGTTCTCATATACCCTGAGTATGTCTTTTCTTGGGATTTCTCACAGGGGTTAGACATTAGGAGCAGCTTGCTGGGCATGCCACCTGTGCAGTTACATTGAGCCCTGCACTCTGAAAAACCCACACTTTATTTAATTCTCTGCTGACACCATTGTGAAGTTCTTAATAATCTTATCTTTGAATTAGTGTTTTTTCAAGTGTTCAATAGGACATTGAAGCATGCACAAAAGCAGAGGAGATACATGCAATATGTGTGCAAAATTCATATGATGAAATCTTAAACCCCAGTGTGATGATGTTAGGAGATGTAGCTTTGGGTTGGAAATTGGGTCATAAAGGTAAAGCCCTCACTAATGAGATTAGCATCTTATAAAAGGGACACAAGAGACCTCTCTCATTCTCTTTATGCCATGTGAGAATCCAATAAGAAGAAGGCTGGTTGTCTGCTGTAATGGGAGCATGAACTACAACAATGTGTGCTAGCCACTGTTTACTGCTCCATTTGCAGAAAACATTTGCAATGAATAGTTTTCCAGTGGACCCACAATGTGTGGGAGTTCAACAAGGCTCAAAATGAGTACAAGATAAGATGCTGCGTCTACCAAGTAAGCAGAAGCACCTACAGCCCCAAGACCATGCTTCACACTCCGAAGGAAGGCAACAAGGTTGGAAAAAACATGAATGAGCAGGAAACCCTATTCTCTTTTCCTACTCTTATTGCTTCCCAGCATTAGCCAACCAATTATCCTGAAAATAACATAAGATGAAAGGGATGGGTTAACCCATAGTTCCTTTGTTTTCAGATATTCCTTTCTCATCTGTAAGCTAAAGGTATAGCATGTTGACAAAATGTACCCATACATTAAAGTAGAACAATAACAGCTGAATTAGCTTGATGTACTATTTCTTACTGTTCTCGTATAAAAAAAAAACTACAATTATGTACTTTCAACAGTTCTACACAAGTTAAATGCTGTCATATTTGAATTACAACTGGAGTTGCACAGTATAAAGATGGATGAAAAAATTTATGTTAACAATTTAAATTTTTATTTTTATTTTTTTAAAGATAGAGGGACAGTGAGAGAGAGAGAGAAAAAGAGAATTAATTTTATTTAGTTTTTCATGTGGCTATAATTGCTCCAACACTTCATTGTGTATGTGGTGCTGGGATTTGAACCTATGTCCTAGCACATGCCAGGAAAGCATAAGAACCGCTGAGCCTCTGCTCCAGCCCTAAATTTTATTTTTATTTAGTGTTATTAAATACTGTACTAAAAAATTGTCATGACAAGTCCAAAGATATCACACATAAAATTAAAAATTTGAAGTTTTAATACTGTTAATGGCACCTTTATACATGGTTTTATTTTGTTGTTGATTTGTTTTTATAATGCCAAGGCCTCACACATGCTAGACAAGCACTCTATTACTGAGCTATCCCCTCCCTCCTCTGCCCTTTTTATGCTTTTTTTAGCAAGAAATTTCAGTTTCATTTTGCGATAACTCCAAATTATGTAATTGGCTATGATTGTAATGATTTTTAGTTGCCTGTGTACTACATTAGACTTACGGTTTAGCGTTTTAAGGCAGAGATAAGTGTTTTGCACATTGTTACTCCTAGTGCTTACATATGGCAAGCTCCCAAAAAAATAGATTTCAAAGGGCAATTGTGCTTAATTTTGATGTTTCCAGAAAGGAGCAATAGTAAAAGTCTCTTCTTCCATTATATGTCTTTAACAAAGTATATTTTGTCCTGAATGAGTCGGTATAGAGTACAGATAATAAAAGATTTTCTCAATCAATTAGCACTGGTTTTGAATGCCTACTAGGTCTGTTTTGAGGGAGATTCATGCTGCATCTGGGAGTCATTTATGAGCCCTGGCTGCTTCCCATAAAAATACAGAGTAAAAAGTCCAGAGAATCAGGGCTGCCAGGTGACATGCACATTGCCTCATCTACAGAAGTGGGTGTCCATCCAGGAGGGTAAAAGCATGATTTCTCCAGTGACAACCCCAGTAGCTCAAGCTGAGACAGGAAGGTTTTAAACTGGGCAGTTGCCTGAGTCTCCAAATCACTATCAAAACAGGACTTGTCCATAGAAGTTAAGTGCAGCAACCTGGGCCTCAGTCGCCAGGTAATCTTGGATTCAGCAGCAGAGCTCCAGGCCCCATAAAAAGGGCAACCCATCACGGATATGGGACCCAGCCCAGAGAGGGCAATGGGGTCAAGGACCAGAGCAGGGGTGACCTACAACCAGGGCCAATGGGGGAATGAGGGTGAACAAAAAATGAGAAAGGCACTGATGAGCTCAGGCACTCAGTTGGGAATGACCCAGAACCTGCAAGGGGCAGCAGAAAAACTTGAATCCAGCTAAGGAAAAAGTCATTTTAAAAATCTTGCTTAGTATTTCTGTCTCACATAAATTTGTCAAGGCTTTTGTAAAAACCCATATTTCAGTGACTAAATCACAATGGAAAGATATGATTATGCATTACAGGACTTGAAATGTTTAAAAAATAATACACAATAATATTACAAAAGAGCTATGGCATCTTTCATTTTAATATTTTATCCTTTTAAGAACATTTTATTCAATTTTTTACGAAAGGTCTTATTTTAAATGCATGGTATTCCTTTATTCTTTTTTAATCTTACTCAAATACCAATGTTTTAACAATGTATATTCACTTACCTGGGGAAAAATAAACTTAACTTGTGTACATTTGTTAATCTACTTACTATAATCCAGATCACAAAACTAAAATCTATCATGTACAGATGACACATTATACTGGGGTTAGTCCATATTGCGTGCATACTATAGAATAGGAAGGTGGCCTCCTAAAGCCCAGGACTCACATTGCAATGAACTTGCCAAGCAGCTTCTGAGGGGTCTTGGACCTCTGGATTTTCTTCTGAGACTCCTGGAGGCAAGTGGTAGGCTTTTTCTCAACACCTATGAAAGAGCTGCTGCACATTGACATGCACGTTGGCCAAAGTCTCTGTGAAGGTAGAATTTTACTCCAACATTAGGCAGCACCGTCCTTGTAGACCTGCGCCCAGGGCCTTGTAAGGATCTGGTTGCCCACCAGCACAACAGGATACTTATGCAGGTGGTTGCCTTTGATCTCATGGATCAGCCCATACATGGCTTTTTAAAAATTTTTTTATTTGTTCATCATAAGCTTCCATATTAGAGGGAATTGTTATTATTTATTCATGCATACATGGATATTGACAAAGTAAGTTAAGGATGATCCTAGACCAGGATCTCCCTGCCTCATTCATTCCCCAATATTATGTCTCCTCTGTAATACCTCCATGCTATAATTGGAAATAAGCATATACATGTATATTAATTTTTGAAATTTCTGAGTTTCTCTGCCTGCCTGTGTATAATTAGACTTCTTATGGGAGTTGAGTGTCTCCAGTTGTACTAAATACTCCCTTTATCTATCCCTCCCCTCCCTGTCTCCCTTCTCCCCATGCCTTCATAGTTATAATTCCCCCAGCTTATGTGAAATTTCATCTATGGTAAGTTTATTACCTAAACTTAGCTAACTTTCATCCTGTCTTAGGTTTTTCTCTAGTTTTCACATATGAGAGAAAGTATTTGGCCCTTGAGACTCTGAGTTTGGGATATTTCACTTAGCATGATTTTTTCCATTTCTATCCTTTTGGCTGCAAATGCCATTATATAGTCTCTAATAGCAGAGTAGAACTCCATTGTACATATATACCACAGTTTTTTAATCCATTCATCTAGCGAGGGGCATCTGGGTTAGTTCCATAGTTTAGCTATTATAAATTGAGCTTCTATAAACATTGATGTAGCTGTGTCTCTGTAATATGCTGATTTTAGCTCTTTTGGGAAAATACCCAGGGGTGGGATAGCTGGGTCATGAGGTGATTCCATCCCTAGTTTTTTGAGGAGTCTCCACACTGGTTTCCAGAGTGGCTGTACAAGTTTTCAGTCCCACCAACAGTGTGTTAGTGTTATTTTCTCCCCACAACCCTTCTAGCATCTGTTATTGTTTGTATTCTTCATTTACAGATTATTCCATCCCAAATCAGTTGAGTTTACCTTCTTCTCAGCAGCTCATGGATCCTTCTTCAAAATAGATCATATCCTAGACCACAAAAGTAATTTTAGCAATAAAAAAGCTGATATAATCCCATGTATCCTGTCAGACCATAACAGTATGATCTTAGCAATTAACAGCAAGAGAAAGTACATAAATACTTGGAGATTGAATAATACTCTCTTAAATGAAGAACAGATCAAAGATGAAATGAGAACAGAAATCAAGAAATTCTTGGAAACAAATGTGAATGATGACACAACATATTGAAACCTTTGGGATAGTATGAAAGCATTTTTAAGTGCTTTCATCAAAACTCAGGAGAGATAAACTTAAGTATAAATAAATTTATGTTCCAATTCATATCCCTACAAAAAGAGGGATAATCCAATCCCAAATCCAACAGAAAGCAGGAAATAACCAACATCAGAGCTGAAATAAATGAAGTTGAGAACAAAAAACAATACAAAGAATCATCAAAATATAGAGTTGGTTCTTTGAAAAAATAAATAAATTTAACAGACCCCAGCTAACCTCACCAAAAGGAAGATGAAAGTGAAGCAAATCAACAAAAATCAAAGACGAAAATGGAGACATCACCACTGACTCAAACAAAATCCAAAGGATTATCAGAACTTGTTTTGAAAAACTGTACTCTTCCAGGTTTGACAATCTGGAAGACATGGACAAGTACCTAGCCACATATGACATTCCCAAATTAACACAGGAGGACATTGAAAATCTAAAAACCAATGTCAGGTAATGAAATTGAAACAGCAATCAAAGGCCTTCCATGGATGAATTTAATCATTGCAAGGTTTCCTCTAAGTAGACTAGGATGAAGGCATACATAGCCTGCAGCAGTGGTGAGGTGCTGCAGATCCAGATAACAATGTCAGTTAGGTATGGGCCCTGGTGTCATGGCCAGCAAAACTAAAAACCACCACATGGTCATCTTTGCTCCTCCTATAGGGCATGCAGGTGTGGATTAAGCTGGGTAAGCAAAGGCCATAGTCACTACAACAGTCATTCCCTAAAACCAGTCAGGGAATCAGAGAGGCGAGAGCATAACTACTTTGTCCCTGAGCCATGGATAGAAGTCTCTCCCTAAGGTTCAAACCAAGGAAGACAGTGGGAAATTTGCTCCTTGAGTTGACAGCTGCAGCAACCAATTGGGTACTCAAAGCAGCAGCTGGGGAAGGCCAGGCATCCAGGTGGTTCCAAGGAAAATACAGGAATACTGTTGGATTTCAACTGGTACCAAAACCAGTGGAGCAGAGGCTATGAGACTCCACCTGCACATAGCTCCTTCCACACACACATCCTCTAGCTTGTTCTCTTTCCTACATCCAAATAAATTATTTCAGGGGTACATGGAAGAAGAAAGTAGGAAAATGTGCAAAACTTCGACAAGAAACATATATTTTAGTTACAGAAAAAAGACAAATGTACATTGAACACAATAAACTCAAACAGTTGAATTCTATGTAACAATTAGAGCCAAATAGTGGAGTTCCTATTGCAGATAGTATAAAAGAGTGAGTTGAAAAATAAGTGAAGGCTTCCTAGAGAAGATAGTGTAAGTCTGGGATGTTCAGAGGGGAGAGAGTCCATTTAGGATGAACATAATGACAGCTGCAGACAGCTGCAAATTGGAGTGATGCCCATAGGGGTTTTGCCTGAGAGTGCAGGATACAGGGAAGGGCACTCTGGTATGCTGAATAAGATCTCCCTCCAAGTAATCCATATCCTAATTCCCAGAACTTGTGAATCATACCTTATACAGTAAAAGGAACTATACAGATAAGATGAAGGGCTTGAGATGGGTAAGTTATCCTGGATTCTCCAGGTGGGCCCAAAGCAATCACAGTGGTTCTTATAAGAGGAGTCACCTTCTTACCAGAAGGTGACATGATGATGGGAGCAGAGATTGGAGTGGTGTGGAAGCAACTACAAAGCAAGGAAAACAGGCAGGTACCAAAGACTAGGCAAAGCAAGGACATAGATTCTACTCTCAGAACCTCCAGAAGGAGCAACTTCTTAGACTGAATTTTGGCTTCTGGCCTCCAAAGCTATAAGGGAATAAATTTATGCAGTTTTGAGCCACTTAGTGCACATAATTTGTTACAGCAGCAACAAGAAACTAATACAGATGATAAGAAATGTGGACTGAGTGGTAGAGCTCTTTGTGATCACTATGGCTATACCAGTAAAACAAAATGTATGCAATAATGTGATAAAGCTTTCTATGGCATGCTTTCTTCTCTGTTAAGCATGGATCATAGCAGGGTACCCCCCAAAACCACTGGAGAGTGGAGGTTCATCTGAATTTATCCCAGAACACTACATTTAGCATTCTCATGGCCAATAGGTTTTGTTTTCACATTTGGAACCTGGAATCTAAGCTAGGGCAGGGTTAGTTTCTGGGGAGGGTTCTCTTCCTGGCTTGTAGATGGTCACTGTCTTACTATACCCCCACATGGCTTTGCTTTGCACACATGAGGGAAAACCCTCTGTTGTCTCCTTCTCTTCTTTTATGGACACCAGTTCTATCACTTATTGCCTCATTTAACCTTAATTATTTCCTTAAAGGCACTGCTTCCAAACACAGTTATATTGAGGGTTAGGATTTCAATATATGAATTGGAGGGGGGTGTCACAATTCAGTCCATAATGGACAGTGATGCTCAGGATGGCACCATCCTGTGACCTCATATATACCAGTGTTATGAAGACCATATCAGGAAGCATGAAGAAAAATAATTCCAAAGTGCCTTTTAATTTTTCATGTATTCTCAAGACTTACCTAATGCCGCAATATTTCCAGGAATTCATTCATCTGTTCTGAGAAAGAAGAGATTAGGTAGTAGCATGGGGGGCCTTTTCCTCCCTCATCTATGTGAAATACTAATTCAGACAGTACAATGGAGAAAATGTAATTTTTATCAAAGGGGGCCTGCTGTCAGGATGTCATTACACAAACTGGAATTGGTCTCAGGCAGGACATAAAGGCTACCATCCCAGCCACATGAAGTGCCTAGCGAGCTTCTTCTAATTACCACCGACTAGAACTAGTCTTAGATCTCTTTCAAATAATGTCAGCAGCAGCAGAGGCAGCCTGCCCTTCCAACATCACACCCCTTCATTAGTGTGCTCTGAGTCACCCTCCTCACTTCCTACTCCCAGATAAACTTTCCTTCTGGTGATTTGTCTTTCCATGTACCCAGTGGCATGGAAGTCACTGCCTTCTTTCTTCCTTATTTCCTACCAAATAATTATCAAGTGTTGCCTCCGTGTGTGGACATTCACATGTGCTATTTATTCAGTCCTCATTCTAATTTTGCTAAGTGATGTTATCTCTCTAGATGGGCAAAGTAGGGATTCGAGTGTCTATGTGGTTAAGCACCTATTGAGTCACTGCAGTGGGCATCTGCAGACAGGAATGGGGGAAGAAAGGGAGGGTGGAGAATTCTGCAAGAATCAGGGATGGGGATTGGCAGCAGTGGAGTTTACTGCGCCCCACCTCTGCTTTCCCTCAGGGTCAATACAGCCTTTCACATTCCCCTGAGTTTCTACGCCTGGAGACTAATTGTATGAGGATTCATTGTAAAGAGAACTTGTATAACCTGCTTGATGAAAATCAGCTGGACTTGCTGCCCAGACATAACAAAACTATAGTGTTCTTCTATAAGTAAACCCTGGTTCATGTGCCTAATGAGACCTCACAGTCAGCCTAAAGCAAACACTGCACCCTTGTTGTCAATTTCCTTCTATTCCCAATGCACCAGAATCTTTTTTATTTTTTGCCTTTATGCCATAGACTTTTGTCCATCCAAGTTAGAATAAGACCCTCCAATCTGCCCATAGGCTAGCCAGTCCCCTGTCCTAACCTCAATGACCAGAATCAGGAAAGGCTGTCACATCCCACTCATCTGAGCACTGAGAAAAGCAGACTCCTTCCTCCACAGATGCTCTGTCCCCTGCTATCATATTATTCCTTTAGGAAGACAAACAATGGCCTGGTTCTACATCCCTTCTTCCTCTCTATGATTTCTGAGTTAGGCCACATAGGCTGGACATCCCAGGACAAACCAATGAACATTGTCCTACCTCTGTTTTCTATGAGAAAAATTGAAGATGATCTCTGTGATGGTTAATTTTTATGTGCTAACTTGACTGGGCTTTGAAGGGCCCAGACATGTGGTCAAATATTCTGGATGTCTCTGGATTGGTTAGTATTCAAATCAATAGACTGATTAAAGCAAATTTCCATCCCTCCTCCTGCCTGGCTGTTTGTTTTGCTTCGTTTCCTGCCAGTTAAAACATCGAGTCTTCCTTGATCTTGAACCTATCAGCTTTCAGACTGGAGCTATTGTGGGGCATCTCAGGTCTTTGGACCTGGACTGCGGTTACTTGGTTGGCTCTCCTGGTTTTCCAGCTTCTGAGTGCAGACTTGTCCATCTCCATAATCACGTGAGCCAATTCCTTATAAGAAAGCTCTCTCCTCTCCATACCCCTCTGAGTGTATGTATGTGCCTTCCCCTCCCTATCCACGAGTTTGACATCTGTAGCTTCAATGAACTGAAAATATATTCTTTAAAACTGGATCTGTATTGAACAAGTACATACTTTTTCCTTGTTGTTATTCCCTAGAAATACAATATAGTAACTTTATAGCATTTATATTGTATTAGGTATTATAAGTATCATAGAGAAAATTGAAAGTATAGGGGAAGATGAGTGTAGGATATATGCAAACACTATGCGTTTCTATATAAGGGACTCCAACTTTTATGGACTTTGGTATCTGCTGGGGGTCCAGGAACTAAATCCCATGGATATTGAAAGCTATATATATATGACTAATAAAATGATAATTTTGAGACTTTTAGAGTATGCTTATTTTTATAGAAAATTTTCAAGTTGTCAGACAAAATTGCACTATAAAAACCATCATTTGACTAAGTCTATCTTAATTTAGGGCATGAAAGATGGGGAATTGATCATGAAGGTACCAATATACCCTCCAACTGATTTCATTCACTATTGATGCCCAGTGTTCACAAATCAATGAAGATGGTATGACTTTGTCTCTAAACTCAAAGACAAAATAAATATCTATTTCTTTATTTTTCCTAAATCATATAATATGAATTCAAGCATACATCTAAGCAAGCTGTAAAATTAAAAATTCATCTTAGGTTATATTCGGACTTGTTTCCTATATAGTCTAATAGAAACCTGAAAGTCTCAAATAGTGTCCAGAAAACACCTCTCTGCTCCACCTGCCTTTCCAGGGCCTGCATTCCTCAGGCTGCCATGGATACCACAACATCTGCTCTGCTTAAGTGAACACTAGTCCCTCGATCTCTGGTAACTTGAAGTCAGGTCATCACATGCCAGGTTCAGGGGCTTGAACACGACGCAATCTTTTATGAGTTCCACTCACTTGGGACACAGAATTGCATCCAAGTTCACCAGAGCTCACAGACCTCTGTGCCTTTTGTACCAGAGGGAGATCATTTTGCCTTCCTTTCTTTTCCTCTCCTAGTCCTTGAAGACGGATTCAATTCGCACATTTTCACTTCCTCTCAACCCAAAATGTCCCACACTACTGCTTCACTAGATTTGAGCCTAAAAACAACAAACTCAAACTCCATTGACTTCAGATGGCAAGTTTGAAGTGCTTTATATTACTTCTTCTGGGTATTTTGTCTTGGATTGACTTTGAATTGGTGAGGGCACCTGTGATGGTTTCACTAGGATGAACAGGCAGTATGGAAGTCAAATGTCAAATAAAGAAAAGAATGGTGCGTCTGATGGGTTAGGGGTGGGATGTGCTGATATCACTGAAGTACCTTCTAGTTTTACCCACTCCCTTTCTATTTCTTTTTTAAGAGAGGCCAGTGAGAGAGAGAGAGAGAGAGAGAGAGAATTTTTATCAAGTTTTTCACATGGCTTTCATTGCTCCAGCATTTAGTTATGTACGTGGGTGCTAGGATTTGAACCCGTGTACTTACGCATGCCGGTCAAGCGCCATAACTGCTGAGCCACCACTCCAGCCCCTACCCACTCCCTATCTAGATACCTGGCATACACAATCTAATGAAGCAGGTTCACATGTGCCTGGTCCCGCGTGGTCCTTCCTCTCTGATCAGAGGTGTCAGAGTCATGATGGGCACCACCAGTCAATCTCTCTCTGAGGGAGCCTCAAGCAAGAGCTCTTCCAGTGGGGGCACACTGTATGAAGCATGACCAAGTGCAGACTCTGCAGAGACAGAGAAAGGCACCAATAACAGGAGAAGTAACAGAAGCAGAAGTTGAATGTAGTGTGACAGGGGCGAAGGAAAACTAAAGAAGGAACAACAGATTTCTCCAGTTATCCCTGGCGTACTACTGGATGGCTACAGCTGTGTACTCAGCACATGATCTTCCAAAGGCCTGTTTTTCTGAAAGGCCTGCTGTCAGTGGTTCCTGTTTTCCTTCCTTCCCTGAATCTGAGTAAACCTGAGCCCCTCTCTGTTTCTTGTAACCTGAAAGAGGCTCACTCACATTTATTTAAAGAAAAGTGTCTAAGTCTTAAGTATTTAAAGAGTGGTAAACAACTGATTAACTAAATGATGAACTAACATTCAAATAATTGATGCTTCTAGTGTGCAGTCTGAAGATTAAGCAATGCTAAAGAAATAGCTAGCGATGAAGACAAAGCAGAGCCTGCTGGACCTCTTTCCCTGAATTTTGGTCTCCCTCTGTGTTCCTTCTGCATTTCTTCTTTTTTATGTACCTACCTTCCACCTCCCTGCCCCCATCTTTCTCTCATGTGCCTCCTGTTATTTTTCAATGCCTTTTCCCTTTCTTTTCTTGGGTTTTCTTTCATGTGAATGTCCCTCCCGCTCTCCTTCAACCTCACTCCTTCCTTTCCTCTGCTTCTCCCATCTCTCTCTTCCCTGGGTGCCTCTGCTACCATCTTCCTGCTATTACTTGTCTTACTACAACTATTTAAAGATCACAAAACAGAAAGGAAATGGAGTTTTTAGAATTTATTGTGTTTATCACATTTTGTGAGTTATTTTGTTTGTTTAACTTCAGGAGGTTTAAACATTTCATTTTTTTCTAATAAAGAGAAATTACCCAAACAATCTGCTTTTGCATATGTCACTTAATTGGTTGCTTTCTCCAGGATCTTAGCAGAAAATAAAGGCTCTTCTCCCCAGAAAAAGATTACTAGGGAAACAATAGATTTTCAGATGAGTTTATGTTTGAAAGGATTTTTTAAATTTATTTTATTCAGAAATTTATTTGTTGAACAGTCAAACAAGCTTCCAATGAAACAACATAATACATATAAACTCTGAAAATTAGACTCACCCCCAAGAGCCCCCCTGCAATTATCCACCATTATCCCTCCCGCCTTGAAGAGAAAGGAAAGATACAATTATTTACTGAATTAGATTATTAATCCAAAAAAATGCAAAGCTGTTATTGTACTGAAAGTAGTGATTTCAGCTTCGTTATATAAAGATATCTCTCTCCTGGAGGTACCCTGGTGCTGTGCTGACATTAATCTTTCTACTAGATTAGTTTTTTTTTTTTTTAATGTTCCTGTGTTGCACATCACCTTTGTGAATCTGAAAGTAAAATTTCAGAATACATCTTACTCTTCGTAGACTAGGGCCAAAGCCCTTATCATATTTCTTAGCATCCTGTCAAATGATCAAAATCCCTGTATATTTAGTGTTAACAGAGGAAGTTATCCAGCATTGGAAAAGTACAGCAAAGCTAATTATTCGTGTTTCTATCCAAGAGCATAGTCACCTGCCACCTAGTGTCTCAACAAAAAAATCTGCAGTGACTGATTTAATCAGCCAAGGTCTTCTGCCTGCCTTGAATTCAAGGTATGACTCTTGGGGTATAATTTCAAACTCACCTGTATGTCAGGGACCTGTCTGTGTGACAGCCCACTAGGTCTAACTTACTCTCTCTAAATAGAAGAATCCTCCTGTCAGTCAGGTAATGTCCCTCTGGTCTATACATAAGAATACTCAAAGGAGTGCTCTGGTTCCAGACTCTTAAGAGAACAAAAGATAGTCGAGAACAGCTGAAACATGGTATGACATGAAAAATATGCATAGCTTGTGTTGTTTTGTTGTCTGAACAATAATTATACATAATGAATGCAATGTCATTTTAATCTAACATTTTGCAAATGTGTGACTATCTACCATGGCATGCTAGACCCTGTGCCGGCACTGGCTGAAGCTCTTGTAAAGCTGATGTTCTATAGAGGAAGACAGACAGCAAACAAATAAACAAGATAAATTCATATTAGTATAATTATAAAGAAGTAAACAGGGTCACAAAATAAACTTATTGGAAAAGACCAATTTGTTTTAGATGATCTGAGAAAGAGGCATCTGAGTGAAATTCAAATACCAAGACTATTCCAAATGTAAAAATCGCTAGAGAAAGTCCTTCCAGGTAGAGGAATCAGAAAATTTAAAGCCCTGGAAGAAAAAAGGGGTCCCTTTGTCCAAAGACCAAAAAAAAGGGGGGGAATACAGTTGAAGTGTATTGAATGACAAAATGGTGACTGTTCTCTAAGCATTGCTGATTCAGGACGCTAAAAGAAATAAAATACCCTTGGACATTTAAATTTTGAAATCAGTGCAAAATACATAATATTTATTGCAACTCCTTTGGTTATAAAAGATAGAAATCCAAATTAAGTGGAAAGAAAGTTGGGGTAAGTGATATTTATTTACATACATAATCAGAAAGGACCTAAGAATATCTAGGATGCTGGAACCAGAGAAGTCACTGGCTTCTCTTTCTCTGCTTCTCTTTGGTTGTTCTACCCTGGGCTAGAACTGTAAAAAGCTGCTGGCAGCTCTGAACTTACACATAGCATTTTGACTTAGAAAACCTCCTTTTCTTCCCTGGGAAAGGAATCTGATTGCCCAGAATTTGTGAACCAATCACGTTAGCCAGGGAAACAAGGAACTATGATTCACCTGGTTTGTATCATATGCCCAACCCCGTGGCAAGGTCAGTTACTGTGAATGGAGGGTAAGTATGCAGGAGCACAGGATGGCCCTGGAGTGTCAGTGTCACTCTAACTTATCCATTAAAGATGAAAAAATATGCCAAATCATATTAATTCTAACATGCCAATATGAGATCCTTTTAGGTTAAAAATTAAAAGGAGAGATGAGGCATTTAATGACATTTATTCTATCCAAAGAATGTGTTCTTCTGAAGCAGTTTTGGTCAGCCATTAAGATACTGGAAAATGAAAGTCACAGGGATGAACATTAGAATTTTCATCTAATTGTTATATGGGAGAAAAGATGGTCCTTATGGTGAAGTATATCGGTCCAGCCAATCTCTATGTGGCCCACCCCATTTTAATTCAACATGATTGGTGAATTTCTATTTTGGGGTTCAGTTAAGTGTGTTTTGTCCCCCACATATTTATTGTTGCTTTATAGTTGTACGTACTGATGGGATTTGTTGTTACATATTTGTGCATGCACATAATACACAATATAACAATATAACTTGGCCAATTGGTGAAATTCTGATATTAATTTGAAAGACATTCTCAACGAAGAACAGAAGAAATTGTTCTAACCAGGAGTTGTTTTAGTTCTTTTCCAAACATTTTTTTTTTCTTCCATGATCCAGGTTTTGTTGATGTGCTCCTACTTCCAACATTGTGTGTATCCATTAGCTGTTCCATTAGGATTTTTATTTCTTGCAATATTATTAGCAAAAAAGACTTTTGGCATCAACTATTACTATTAGCTCACATTAAATTTAGCATCGCTATAGATTGTCTTGCTAAGGACACTTTACTTTTTTCTAAAGGGTTCTCAAAATGCCTCTTGCTAGATACTTGTTATTTTTTTTTATTCATTAAATATGGACTTACAATTAGGAGGGAATCATTATCAAACAATCAAGAACAAATATATATTCAGAGAGCAAGCCAAGACTGATATCATTCCATGGTTCCCCCCTTGGGTTCCCCATGTTTCCACGTTTCCCCCTATTAAACCCCTGTGTTAAATGGACTTCTCATGGAAGTCAGAGGTTTCCCACTGAGTTGATTCCCCATACTCCCTCCCTCTGGTCTTCTTGATATCCTTCCTATTCCCTCCCCCACCTCTCTTGCCCCCTCCCTATGTCTCCCAGCCTTCTAGGCAAGGTTCCCTCTGTTCATGTAAAAATTCATACATGTTGAGGTTATTATTAGCTTAGCCATCTATCATACTGTTTCCAGTTGTATTCTAGTTTCCACAA
>PVKS010030466.1:0-24367 GCA_004027875.1 Aplodontia rufa
CTCTTCCATAGCCATCCATTTACCCTCGAAGGCTGCAATATCATTGTTTCTAATTGCTGTGTAATATTCCATGGTATAAATGTACCACAGTTTTTGGATCCATTCTTCCTGTGAGGGACACCGGGGTTGTTTCCATAGCCTAGCAATAGTAAATTGTGCTGCTATGAACATCGATATTGCTGTGTCACTGTAATGTGCTCATTCTAAGTCCCCTGGGAAGATACCCAGGAGTGGAATAGCAGGGTCATATGGTGGACTCATCCCTAATTTTTTAAGGATTCTCCATACTGCTTTCCAGAGGGGCTGTACCAGTCTGCAGCTCCACCAACAGTGTGTTAGTGTGCTTATCTCTCCATAGCCCCTCCAGCATCTATTGTTTATTTTCTTCAACTTTGCCATTCTGACTGGTGTAAGGTGATATCTTAATGTGGTTTTCATTTGCATTTCTCTGAATACTAGTGATTTAGAGCACTTTCTCATGTATTCCTTGGCTTGATCAATGTCCTCTGGTGAGAAGTCTCTATTTAGCTCTTTGGCCCATTTATCAATTGGGCTGTTGGTGTTTTTGTAGTTGAGATTTTTGAGGATTTTATAGATTCTGGATATGAGACCCTTGTCTGAGGAATCATAGTCCATGATTCTCTCCATTTCTGTAGGAAACCTCTTGACTCTTTTGATTGTTTCCCTGGCAGTACAAAAGCTTTTTAGCTTTATGGCATCCCATTCACTGATTTTTGACTTTACTTCCTTCACTTTTGGAGACTTGTTGAGAAAGTCTTTGCCTACTCCCAAATGTTGAAGTGTTGGACCAATTTTGTCTTCTATCAGTTGCAACGTAGCTGGTTTGATACCAAGCTCCTTGATCCATTTTGATTTGATTCTCGTGCAAGGAGAAAGATATGGGTCTAATTTCAACTTTCTGCAGGTGGAAGACCAGTTTGTCCAGCTAATGTTGGCTTTGTGAAGCAAGTTGGACAATTTTCTACGGTCACAATAAAACTGGAAGTGGCAGAACAATGTGACTTTAGAGGGGTTTTTTTTTTTTTTGTGTGTGTGTGTGCAATAAGGAACTTCTACCTGGAAATCAGCAGCAAAAGCACAACATCCACTGTAAGAAATATACAGGGCACCTAGAAAATGAGAAGCAAATAGCTATTATCATTAAATACTTGGAAGAGAAGCTAATGCTGGTACCAGGCATCAAGGAACTCTCATAACGGAGTTGTAACACATCATAGCCCTTTAGAAACCTTGCACTGAAGTAGGCTTTAGAACACTCTTCTTGACCAACATGGGAAATAGGGCTAAGTGGACAAGGAAGCATAGCAGCAAAGCCATACACCTTGGATTCAGACATCCTGGGTGAATACAAGGTCAATGCCATCAAAAACAGACCTTCTGAGGCAGTTGAGGAATTAGGTATGATAATACATGTTAGATTCTTAGGCATGATACAAGGCACAGAGTAAGTGCTTAATAAGTTCACCATTTCTCATTATACGTTCCAAAATGTAAGTCAATTTAAGTTTGCCATAGGGAATGGATTTTATTTTATTTTATATTCATTCAATGTAGCTTAAATATAGGAGGGAATCATTGCCACACATTATGCATGAACACATGCATAATGACAGAGCAAGCTAAGGCTGATGCCAGTGCATGATCTCACTCTTTGGGTTCCCGATTCCATGTTTCCCCTACTTTACCCCCATATTATTTGGACTTCTCATGGAAGTTGAAGGTTCCCCACTGGGTTGACAACCCCCCTACACCTTCCCTCCAGCTGCCTTGATATCTGTCCTACTCCCATCCCCCTTCCCTTCCCTCTTCTTTCATCCCCCAGCATCATAGGTAAGGTTCCCCCTGTTCATGTAAAAATTCACCCATGTTGAAGTAATTATTAGCTTAGCCAACTTTCAGTCTGTTTCCAATTGCATTCTAGTTTCCACATAAGAGAGAAAACATTCGGCCTTTGAGTCTCTGAGTTTGGGATATTTCACTCAGCATAATTTGTTCCATTTCCATCCATTTGACTGCAAATGCCATGATATCATTCTAAGAGCTGAGTAGAATTCCATTGTATATATGTACCACAGTTTTTTAATCCACTCATCTAGTGAGGGGCATCTGGGTTGGTTCCATAATTTAGCAATAGTAAATGGAGCTGCTATAAACATTGATGAAGCTGTATCTCTGTAATATGCTGATTCTAGCTCTTTTGGGAAACTACCCAGGACTGGGATAGCTGGGTCATAAGGTGGTTCCAGCCCTAGTTTTTTGAGGAGTCTCCACACTGTTTTCCAGAGTGGCTGAACAAGATTACAGTCCCACCAACAGTGTGAAAATGTTCCTCTTTTCCCACAGCCCCTCCAGCATCTGTCATTGTTCGTATTCTTCATTTTTGCCATTCTGACAGGAGTGAGGTGGAACCTCAGTGAAGTTTTGATTTGCATTTCTCTAATTACTAGTGACCTGGAGCATTTTCTCATATATTTATGGGCTTTTTGGAATTCCTCCATTGAGAAATTTCTATTTAGCTCTTTAGCCCGTGTATTGATTGGATTATTTGTGCTTTGGGTTTTCAGGTTTTTTTTATTCTTTGTATATTCTGGATATTAGACCTCTGTCCAAAGTGTTGCAGGAAAACATTTCTTCCCATTCTGTAGGTTCTCTCTTGACACTCTTGACTAATTTTTTAGCTGTGCAGAAGCTTTTTAGTTTAATGGCATCCCATTCATTTATTCTTGGCTTTAATTCTTGTGATATGGGAGTCTTGTTAAGGAAGGCAGTGCTGACACCTATGCCATGGAGTGTTAATCCTATTTTTTCTTCAAGCAGTTGTATAGTTGCTGGTTTAATTTACAGATCCTTGAACCATTTTGATTTGATTCTTGTGCAGGGTGAGAGGCAAGGATGCAATTTCAGTTGTCTGCATATGGCTGTCCAGTTTGTCCAGCACCATTTGTTGAATAGGCTGTCCTTCTTCCACACTATGCTTTTGCCCCCTTTATAAAATATCAGATGGTTAAAGATTTGAGGGTTTGTCTTGGTATGTTATATTCAATTCCTTTGGTCTTCATTTCTGTTTTGATACTAATACTGCGCTGTTTTTGTTGCTATAGCCCTATAGTATAATTTCAGGTCAGGAATTGTGATACCTCCTGCTCCCTCTTTCTTCCTTAGTAATGTTTTGACCATTCTGAGCCTTCTGTTATTCCGTATGAATTCAAGAATTGGTTTTTCTATATCTATGAAGAATGTCATTGGTATCTTGATAGGGAGATTGCACTGAATCTGTATAGGGTTTTTAGTAGAATGGCCATTTTGATTATATTGATTCTGCCTAACAAAGAACATGGAATGTTTTTCCATCTACTCATGTCTTCTGCAATTTCTTTTTTAAATGTTTGATAGTTTTCATTGTAGAGGTCCTTAATATCCTTTGTTAGATTGATGCCCAAGTATTTTTTTTTTCTTTTAGGAAATTGTGAATGAGACAGACTTTCTGATTTCTTCTTCAGTGGACTTGTTATGGGAGTATAGAAAAACTAATGATTTATGAGTGTTGATCTTGTAGCCAGCCACATTGCTAAAATCGTTTATAAGCTCTAGAAGTCTTCTGGTCAAGCTTATTGGGTCTTCTAGGTATAGGATCATGTCATCAGCAAATAGAGACATCTCGACTTCTTTTCTTACTTGAATTCCTTTGATTTCCTTCTTTCTGATAGCTCTGACTAGGGTTTCAAGGACTAAATTGAATAAGATTGGTGAAAGTGGACATTCCTGCCTTGTTCCTGAATTCAGTGGAAATGCTTTCAATCTTTCTCCATTAAGCATAATATTGGCCATGGGTCTGTCATAAATGGCTCTTACAAAATTAAAGCATCTTCCTTTGATCTCTATTTTCTCCAGAGTTTGAGCATAAATGGGTGCTGAATTTTATCAAAGGCCATTTCTGTGTCAATTGAGATGATTATGATTTTTATTTTTATATCTGTTTAAGTGGTGAATTACATTTAGTGATTTGCATATGTTGAACCATCCTTGCTTTCCTGTAATGAAGCCCACTTGATCATGATGTATTTTTTAATATATTTTTGAATCTGGATACCTAGAATTTTATTAAGGATTTTTACATCTACATTCATCAGGAAAATTGGTCTGTAGTTTTCTTTTCTTGATGTGTCTTTGTTGGGTTTTGGTATCAGGTTATATGTGCTTCATAAAAAGTGTCTGAGAAGGTTCCAATCCTTTCAATTTCATTAGAAAAGCTTGGAGAGGATTGGTGTTAATTCTTCTGTGAAAATTTGGTAGAATTCTGCCATGAATCCATCAGGTCCTGGGCTTTTCTTTTTTGGAAGACCTTTGATTGCTGCTTTGATTTCGCTACCTGAGATAGGTTACCAGATTTTCAATGTCCTCTGGTGTTAATATGTGGATGTCGTATGTGGCCAAGTATCTGTCCATATCTTCCAGATTATCAAACTTGGCAGAGTACAATTTTTCAAAATAAGTTTTGATAATCTTCTGGATTTTGGATGAGTCAGTGGTGATATCTCCATTTTTGTCTTTGTGTTGATTTGCTTCACTTCATTCTTCCTTTTGGTGCGGTTGGCAAGGGGTCTGTCAATCTTATTTACTTTTTCAAAGAACCAACTCTTTGTTGTTGATAATTTGTATTGTTTTTTCTGTTCTCAATTTTATTGATTTCAGCTCTGATCTTAATTATTCCTGTCTTCTATTAGGTTTGGGATTGGATTCTTCCTCTTTTTGCATGCATTTGAGTTGGAGCATAAGACTATTCATTTGGGCTTTCCTGATATTTGATGAAGGCACTCAGTGCTATAAATTTACCTCTTAAGAATGCTTTCATACTATCCCAGAGATTTCGATATGTTGTTTCATCATTCTCATTCGTTTCCAAGAATTTCTTGATTTCTGCTCTCATTACCTCTTTTATCCATTCTTTGTTTAAGAGGATATTATTCAATTTCCAAGTATTTGAGTAGTTTCTGTTATTTTTCTTATTGTTGATTGCTAAGATCATACCATTGTGGTCTGACAGGACACATGGGACTATATCATCTTTTTTATATTTGTTAAGGTTAGCTTTGCGAACTCGGTTATGGTCTATTTTGGAGAAGGATCCAAGAGCTGCTGAGAAGAGGGTAAACTCAGCTGATTTGGGTTGGAATATTCTGTAATGTGTGTTAAGTACAATTGATATATAGAGTTGTTTAGGTTAGAGATATCTTTCTTGATTTTTTGCTTTACTGATCTATTATTGATAATGGTATATATTGTGTTGAGATTGAAGAGGGTTTTAATGTTCTTGAATACTTTTTCCATATATTTCAGAGGGTTGTAATTTGGGGCATAAATGTTAACTATTGTTATGTCTTCTTGATGAATTGTTTCTTTTATTATAATATAGTGACCTTCTTTGTCCTTTCTGAGTAGTTTTTGGTCAAAATTAACTTTACTGGACATAAGGATTGCAATGCCAGCTTGCTTTTATGGGCCACAAACCTGGTTGACATTTTGCCAACCTTTCACCTTCAGTCTGTGTCTATTTTTGATTGTGAGGTGTGTCCCCTGTATGCAGCATATTGTTGGATTTTTGCTTTTTGATCCAGTCAGCCAATCTGTGTCTTTTTAATTGGGGCATTGAGTCTATTCACATTCAGAGTTAGAACAGATATGGGAATCAGGTCACTGACTTTGTGACTACTGCTGTGTTTTGCACCAACTTGGATATCTTTCAGTGTTTTTGTAATTATTGACTTTCTTCTGTTTAAGCATTTTGGAAGTTGTTTGCATTTTCTTCTGAATGAAGTATGTCCTTCAGAATTTTCTGTAGCGCAGGCTTTGTGTTCATGTACCTTGCTGCCTGAATTTTATCATTGAAGTATTAATATCCTTGTCACATTTAAAGCTGAGTTTTGCAGGATATAGTATCTTTGGCTTAAAACTGTTTTCTTTCAAAATTTGAAAAATATCGTTCCATTCTTTCATGGCCTTTACTGTCTGATCTGAGAAATACATAGTAATCCTAATTGGTGTGCCTCTGAATGTGATTTGATGTTTCTCCCTTGCTGTTTTAAGATTGTTTCCTTGATTTCTGTTATTCATTTTATAAATGATGTGTCTTGGTGAATTTCTCATTTGGTTAGGTCTGTTTGGTGTCCTAATGGCACTTTGAAGTTGATTTTCTGGATCAGCTCTGATATGGGAAAAATTCTCCTTGACAATTTCACTTAGAAGGTTCTCAATGATCCTTGTTTGTTGGTCAATGTTTTCTTCAATCCCAATTACTCTCATGTTATTTCTTCTCAACTCATCAAATACTACTTGGACGTTCTGACTGCGCAATAAGCTTCTTTTCTTGTCTGTCCTACTTGAACTCAACATTGCTCAGCCTGTCTTTGTTGTCTAACGTTCGTTCTTCAAGAGCAGAGGTTCTATTTTCTCTGGTATTAGTTTACTCTGGTATTAGTATCTTCTGATGAGCTTTAGATTTGGTTGACAGTATTTTTCAATTCTAGGAGCTCTGCTACATCTCTTTTCAGAATGTCTAGCTATTTATAGATGTGGCCTCTCATCTCCTGAGATTGTTCTCTCTTTCCTTAAATGTTCTTTTAATTCTTTGATTGCATTACTAATCATATTGTTGATACATTTTTCTAGGTTTTCATCTAAGACCCCAACCATGGACATCATGGATGGGGAGCTGTGGGGATGAGGTGAAGGATTGTTTCTTTTTTCCTTATTTTCAGTTACAGGGAGTATGGCTTGAGGTCTGACTCTATATAATTCTCTTAGAGGCTTTATTGATGGTATTGGAGCTTTTTATCTCTTTGCTAAGTTGGGCTGGGGTGCAATTTGGGTAGCACGGCTCAATGGCTGGCACCACAGTCTGTGAAGTATTGTGGGCCTTTATGTTCTCCAATACCTCAGAGATAGGGGGTACAAGTCAGCAAGTGCAGCCAATGCATACAACAGACAATGTCGACTGTAGCTGGTACAGTGTTGATTAGCACTGGTACAGTGTTGATTAGCACTTAGAGGAGCAATCGGATTAGCTATTTTCTTCCTCGATAGCTCTCATACAATACGTGGTTAGCAAGCAAACACCTGTTTTCAGGTAGGGTGGTCACTTCAGTATACTAGGACCCCTGTAGGTGAGGAGAAAAAAAAAGTCTAGAGAGCAAAGGAAATGAGGTAGGCAGGTAGCATGGAACTTATGAATTAGGATATAGAGCTACAAGGCAGTAGAGATGATGTAGGCTATTTTGATAGAAATAAGGAAAAGATAGAAATGGGATGAGAGTGGGATAATGACTTGGAGAGAGGATGAGAGAGATCAAAATACAGTTTAGGAATTGACAGAGAAGGGAAGAAGGGGGTAGTACAGACTGGGGGTCTTTTCTGCTCAAAGAGACTGAGGACTAGTTTGCAATATTGCGGACTGCCACAGGTCAAACCCCAGAAATATGGACACAGCAGATAAATATAATAAATCACAGTGACAGTAAAAATCAATCAACCACACAAAGAAAAAATACCTACACAAAGGAACACCAATTCCAAGAACAATCCAGCAACAAACAAAAAACAAAAGCAAACAAACAAAAAGGAGTTGGGAAGGTTCTGAATTATTACCACCAAGGTCAAAATGTACTGTGGGGGTATGTGTTCATAACTGACTTCTAGGTGGAGTCACTTCCCAAATGAGTTTGTTGGAGGGAATGAATTTTGGTGATCTCAACTGACAGTGAGATTCCCAGGAGGCCTCCCAGTAATTTTCTCCTGTAGAGGAGTTGCAAACATTCCCATTCCCTGCTTCCTGTGAGAACAGATTTCAGGGCAACATGAGTTGTTCTCTTGGGAGTTTAGTGTCTGCCTGCACAAACTCTTGTCCCACTTTAGCCAGAGACCTAGGAGCTGCTGGGAGTCTTGTGGGTCCTGGTGCAGCTCTAAGGGACTCTTGCTATTCCAAGGAGAGTGGCTGACCTGAACTGAGCCCACCCGGGACCATTATCGCCCCACTCTTGGGTGTCTGGAGGTCCCTACTTGCCCCAAGAAATGATGTGTGGGGCCATCACAACCCCAGGAAGGGGAGGCAGGCATGATGGAGACACCAGCCCAGCTAGACCAGTGTTTGTGGAGGTCTCAAATCCAACCACTAATGGGCGTGGAAGCCCAATCCCACTTGGAGTGCCATGGACCTATGGGACTGCTTCTGTTTATAGAATTCAGGGTCTGAAAGTAGAGGAAGGCACTGGATCCAGGCTGCCCCATCTGTTCATAGGTACCTGAGGCTGATGCTAGCCACTCTCCAGCCTGAAAGTTTCAGGCAGTATCTGTTGGACCTGCAGGCCGAATCCCACCCCCCCAGTTGTTTAGGCCCTACTGAGCAGAATCCTAATCACAAACTAAACCCATAGATTGGGTGTGAAACGGGGTGGGCAAGAAGCCTCTAAATGTGAGTAACAGGACCAGTAGGGAGGGTTTGCCAGGTCCACACAGCCCCTAGGGCAGATAGTCAAAACACTGGGACCTGGAGTTGTTCCTCCAGACTGAGGTCCCTATTCTGCTCTGTATCTGGTAGTTCTGGATTCACTGTTCATGAAGTGGTTTCCTGTACCACCCTATGAGAGATTTCAAAATGGCAGTGTTGCCCTGCTTCTTCGCACAATCAAATTCAGGGGACTCTAATTTGTGTGCACTAAAGTAGTCCTTTGGTACCTGCCACTACCACAGCCCAGGAGCACCAGAGTCCCACACCCAGGCTCTGCTGAGTGTTCATCCCTGTGTCTGAGTTTATTTAAGTGTGTGCAGCTTCCTCTCCCCTGGGGAAAATTTCTAGCCCGCTGGTGGCTGGGGAGCTGGTACTGGAAAATTATTATTTGGGATTTACTGAACTTTCAGCTTGTCCATGGCTCCATGTCACTAAACTTCCTTCCTTGGATAGTAATGAGTTTGGGGAGAAATTTTGCTGTTCACCCAACTCACAATAAGGCACTTCTTCCACTGTTGGCATCCTGCATTCATGGAGAGGTTTTTCATTCAGCTCTGCCACAGGTTACCATGATAAAACTCAGGGAATGGATTTTAAATAGAGAATGGAATATCAGGTGATACCATTCAATTTAGTTAGTGACTATTTGTTAGGCTGGCCTACTTCTCATAGTCAAAGAAAAGTAAAATGGAAAACCTTGATTCTCCCTGGGTTTGAGTTTTTAAAAAAATTTCCTGTTAGAGGGACAAGTGGTGTCTGGATCCGAAATCTATGTCCATCCCACACTCTCCTTCTACTTCCTTAGGATCAATGTTCATTGATCACATAGGAAGACCAAGGAGGTGCCCTAACAGTCAAGGACCTCCCTCTCCTGATATTGGTTGAAAGGAGACTCCAGGTTGGGGTCCTCACCTCTGTGGGGCTGGCCCAGCCACTTTGGAGTTCATCCCCTTTCCCATGTTCTGTGGCAGGGCCAGTTGCTACCATGAGTAGTTTTAAGCTGCCAGATGGAGGCTGCGATCAGAGATCAAGAGGTCTGTTTCTTTGATGACTAGAGGGAACATTTCTGGGTATGCAGGATGACTTAGGTTTTGTCATTTGGTGGCCATGAGGTGTATTTAACTGTGGCCTTTAAGTTTTTAATCCTCGAATAGCCCTTTTCTTCTTTATTTCAAGAATTACTCCAGTTTTAATTGAGAAATAATAATGACTGTTAGGGCTGGAGTGCTTTCCTGGCATGCATGAGGATCCAGGTTCAAACCCCAGCACCACATACACAGCTAAGTGTTGGAGAAACAAAGTCCAGATGAAAAAGTTCTGCAACCTTAGACAGGAAGGCCTACCAATGGCTCAGATAAGATAGAAGTTTTCCCACCTAGGAAAGGTCCCTAATCTACTGAAGTGCTGGCTAGAGTCAGAGGATCATTGGATGAGTGATGGAGCAAACTGTAGTAAAGAATATCAGCCATGGCCTCATGGCAACAGTTACTGCCTGTACATCCTTCATTGCTAGCTCATATATTTATTTGTATATTTTAGTTAACTTTCTCCTTTTCCCTTTTCCATTATTAAATTACCACATAGTTTGATAGCAGTTTGTATTGATGGTGACTGACATACTTTAGTTCACAGATTAAGAGAATATCAAGATAAAAATCATGCTGTAACTGGGAGGAGAATAGATACCATTCAAAGATCTAAGACTTGGGGCTGGAGTGGTAGCTTGGCGGTTGCGGCACTTGGCTGGCATGCGCAAGTACATGGGTTCGAACCCCAGCACCCTCCAGCACCCTCGTATACAACTAAGTGTTGGAGCAGCAAAGGCCATGTGAAAAACTCAATAAAAATTGATTCTCTGTCTCTCTCTCTCTCTCTCACTGTCCTTCTCTCTTTAAAAATAAACAAACAACAAAAAACCCAAAGATCCAAGACTTGGAGCTGGATATGGTTTATTGGGGATATAATCTTATTTCTGGTTGAGGGCTAATTAAATTTATTTGAACTGTGTATAAATTCCACACTTTCTGAAATAAGAAAAGCAGATAATAGGGTATTTTTCTCCAGAACAGTCAAACAGTTGCACAGCATAAAATATGACAAATGATAAATAGAGGCTGAATATGCAACTGTGAGCTCCAAGAAATTTATCTAATTATATTCTCTATTATTTTCAAAGAAGAAATAAGCTTGTAACACTACCTGTACAATATTATTTCATTAAGGACTTAATTTAGATTTATAGGAAATAAAATACAGAATCTTATAAATATTTAAATTTATTCTATAGTATTAATCTCAAGTAATCCTGATTATTATATAATCACAGCATTTACTAATCTGTGATTTTATAGATTAACCAAATTTATTAAATTACAAGGAACTTTAAAGACATTGTTTTTTACTATTACAATGTAGGGACAAGTCACATACACACACACACACACACACACACACAAATCAGAAATATAATTTATGCTAAGGTTACTTTCTGTCCAGGTCGAAACATTGTTCCACTTTGACTTTTTCTCTTCTTTGGATTTTGAAAGCTTTCATACCTTAAAAAAACAAGAGATAATATTTAGTAAATATAAACAATATAATTACAAAAAAAGATAATGGATTGTTTGCAAACAGAATTTTAATGTGTATTCTTTTTGAAACAAGGTCTTGCTCTCCTTGCCCAGGTTGGCCTTGTACACATGAGCTCGAGTGATCCCCGTCTCAGTCTCCCAAGCAGCAGGGACTACAGGTATGTGCCACTGCACCCACCCGGAATTGTATTTTATGAAAGAGAAGTAATTAACTAGAAAAAATAATTGTAACAGAAATTAGAGAGAATTCTTTCAAGTAAATTTTCAAAGCCACACTCACTCTAACAGAAAAAAAAGGAACAAAAGGAATTAAAGATTCAAGTTAGAAAAGATAAATACAAATGATGGCAGGTGCAATGGTGCACGCCTGTAATCCCTGCTATTCCAACAGCTAAGGCAGGAGGACTGCAAGTTCAAGGTGAGTCTGGGCAACTTAGTGAGACCTGTCTCAAAACAAAAGAACAGAATAACAAAAACAGAGCAATGAATAATATAAAAAATGTACCTATGGTTTTAATCAAAGAAAAATAAATTATTAAGCAAGAAATGCTTTTTTTCTGCAATGAAATTGGTCAAGGTTAGAAAAACACTGCAACTCGGGGCGAGTGAGGTTGCAAAGCTAGTACACTTACATTCTGCTGTTGAAATACACATTGTACAGTAATTCTAGAAGGCAATTTGGCAATATATTTTGAAAGACTTAAAAAATGTAAGTACCTTGTGATCCAACAATTCTACCTCTATCCCAGTGTAATAATTAAGGGTATGTGCAGACATTCCATCAGCTAAAAGAATGTTCATCACCACTCTGCTTATGATAGTGACAATCTAGAAGCAATTTAAATATTCAAAAATTGGATATTGTGGCATAGATAAGGTATAAAATGACCTTTAAAAACAACAAACCAGTAACCTCTTTGAAATGTAAAAGAATGTTCAAGATGAATAGATGGATAAAAAGGGAACAGCTATAGCAATATGTGTGGAGTATTCTCATTTTGTTAAGAAATAATAGAAGCATACAAGACTGGATTAAGGGAAACTTCTGTTTCCTTATTTTCCTGATCTTCTTTACAATAAATGCATATTACTATATATGTGTACACATGTACCTCCAAAAAGAAATGCAAAATTTAAAAGGAATTGAATTATTTATCCTTGAGAGACCAAAAATAAATATATCCTTAACTGAATTATGTTGAATCACTGATGTAGAATGTTCCCAGTCTCAGCCTCATAGGTGGCCAAAGAGCTATAAAAATTCCATGTACTAAACATGATCCACAAATGGAAAAGTTTGAATATACTGTTCTTGAGATTAAAAAATATAAAACTATTTTGAAAGTGAAATAGGTATATTTTTTCATAAAACTACATTTAGAGCATTTAACCTTTCTCCTTATTTCTTCAAACATTATTGAATTAGTTCATTATAAATAATTCAAATACAATCAAGTGGGGGCTGATAAAGTGGCTCAGTGATAGGGTGCTTGCCTGGCATGTGTGAGGACCCAGGTTTGATCCCTAGCACCACATATACAACAAAGTGCTGGAAAAAAGAAAATCAGATGAAAAAATTAAATTAACTCTCTCACTTTCTCTGTCTCTTTAAAAGAAAAATTAGGTAAGTGAATGGATTAATGAAAACTGAATTTTGACTCCTGTACTGAAATTTTTACATGTTTAAATGGATAAATGCATAGCTACTGCATAGTTTTCTGGGACTGTTTTTATTTTTGTTTTTTCTTCTCGTCCTTTTTTTGCAGTGCTGGGCATCAAATCCAGGGACTCAGGCATGCTAGGCAAGTAATCTACCACTGAGCTACATCTCTAGCCTTTTTATTCTTTATTTATTTATTTTAAGAAGGAGAGGGGCAGTGAAAGAGAGAGAGAGAATCAGTTTTATTTAGGTTTTCATGCTGCTTTTGTTGTTCCTACACTTCATTATGTACGTGCTGTTGGGGTTCGAACCCAGGTACTTGCACATGCCAGGCAAGCACCATAACTGCTGAGCCACTGCTCCAGCCCCTTTATTCTTTGTTTTAAGATAGGGTTTTGCCCCTGAAAAGGTGTGGTGACATATAAGCTAAGACATTCGTAGAGAAGCACTAGGAAGGAGGGAGGAGAGACAAGGGTGGGCAATTAAGGGGGGCTCTAGGGAGTAAATCTAATTTTCAGAATATAAATATATTGTTCCATTGGGGGGTAAAAAAAGATGGGGTTTTGCTAAAGTACCCAGTTTGGCCTTGAAGTTAGGATCTCCTCCTGCTTCAGTCTTCTGAGCAGCTGAGATTAAAGACTAAATTAGTCTTTAAATATGAAAAAATATTATTTTTGGTTTTAAAGAAGAACTTTAAAAACTTAATTGAATAGTAATGTCACCTATAATAATACTTATACTTCCAAAGCAGAATTTGCTACTTACAGTTCAGCAAAATTCTTCCAGTCATCTTCACTAATGGATGGTCTTGTGTGACCAAGTGCAGTCAGTAAATGTGACTGACTGATAGCTAGACTGGTTTTGATTGGTCCTGGCTGGTTAAGAGATTCATCCTCCTTCAATCAAAAAGAAATTAACAAAAGTTAACTCAGGGAGATGATGGAAAAAAGTCACATTCCAAGTGTTACTTCTTTTTGTCAGATTTTTCAGGAGACCAAACTTTCTCTTTCTTATAACTACAAATTGTTTGACAGCTAGGAAGTACATAACCACCTCACTAAGTCAAAGTGTTTCAGTACCTTATTTATAAATATAGCTCATTTACTAGTCAAACAAATAAATATCAAAAAGGAAAAACAACCCTTAGAAAGTTTTAACAATTTTAGTGAGAGGGAAAAAAAAAGCCATACTCCACTTTGGCTCCAGTATCTGCTTTTGATGATATTGATATCTGCCCTCAGCTGATCTCTCTGTTCTTGTGTGAGTTCTTGGTAACCTTCTTGTGAAGCTGTCCTGATCACTGGTGGCTGTGAAAACAACTGGTCTTTCCCAGGAAGTCCAGGAAAATCCTGACTCATGGAACTTGGTGCAGAGACACATTGTGAGCTCTGCATATTAGGAAGAGTAATGAAAGAAGAAGGAAAGAGAAAATGATATGTTTATCAAAGATAAAAATGAAAAGTTTTAAAACAGTAAACCTTAACGAATAAGCTTTTTTTTTTTTTTTTTTTTGTACTGGGGATTAAACCCAAGGCACTTTACCACTGAACCATATCACAATATCCCAAGTCCTTTCTATTTTTTCAATTTGAGACAAGGTCTTGCTAAATTGCTGAGGGTCTCCCTAAGTTGCTAAGGCTAGCTTTGAACTTACAATCCTCCTGCCTCAGTCTCTTGAGATGCTGGGATTACAGGCTTGTGCCACTGTGCCCAGCTAGTTTACCTTTTAATTCACTGAAATTAAGCAAGTACGAAGGATTCTGATATTCTATACAGGTTCGCTGATATCTGTTATAGAACAACCACAGAGTAAAATTAACATAGATTTTTCTTTTTAATGCTTTGTTACTTAAATTCACACACTAATGTCCCGGATGACCAACAACAGATTCTAGAGTTATACAAAGGTTCTGGGACATTTCTAGATAGAAGTTAAAAAACAGAAAATAGAATTAAAGACAAGAATTAAAACAATACCTTACTATTTTCTTAGAGTGAGAATGGGCAAACTTTTATATGTTTAGAAATCTGAACTAATAAAGCAAATATACAAAAATTTAACTGGATATATGTAAAAATGTTATGTGTAGCAAAAAGATAACAGTGAACCACTACTAATTTGAGGGATATTAATTGCTATTTTAATTAAGTATAAAAACAATGACATTACCCACATTTAATTTAAATATTTTGTTTGTTGATAGATTATTATTTCATTGTTTATATTTTCCATGAAAAAAGTCACAAATAGAAAACATTTTGTTGTCAAGAATTTCTGACATTATTGTAACAAATTTTTCATTATTCTCAACTGCTCTACAATGGTAACATTTAAGTTTACTATAAAATGGATCTCTGTTAAGTAAAAAGGTTTTTAAAACCATTAGGAAAGAGAGATAGTCTAAAAAACACCAAAGGGTGATTACAACCACTCCTTTTGTTCCCCTTGCTCCCTGTTTTAAAGTTCTTAATAAGAGAGCTGGAGCAGTGGCTCAGCAGTAGAGCACTTGCCTGGCATGCGCAAGGACCTGGGTTCAAACCCAGCGTGACATGGATGACTTGAGAAAAACTAAAGCCAGATGAATAAATAAATAAAATTACTCTCTCTTCTTTCTGGCTCTTTTTTTTTTTAAAGTTCTTAACAATAAATGAAAATTACCAACTAGCCTAATTAAGAAAAGTAAGACTACGTTTACTGAAGAACCCATCAACCATAAAGAAGATGTGGGCAGGTTGGGAGATAAATTACCACCCAACTTTACACCAATATACAACATCACATTTCAGAACTGTGTAAGCATGACTGCACATATACCAAATCAGAGCAGGTTCCATTGCCAAGTTCTGATTCATAAGAGCTTCCAAAATACAGCCGGTACATATTGAATTTTGATTCATCTGGAAGGATCTCGGACATCTCTAGAGAAACAAGGGACTGATCTAAGCCACATTCACCATCTCCAGCTGAGTCATCAGAGCCACTACTGTGGTTAAGAAAGACCATTGAGGACAGACTTAGGTCACTATCAGAGCCAGAACTTCCATCCTAAAATACACAAAGGGAGAACCAGTTATAAGATCTAAATAATCCACAACTCAGAAATAAATAACATAGCATCTAACACAGCAATATAAGCAGACTTCAGGCATTTTTCAACAAGCTCTATTCTCTAATGGTTGTGAAGCACATAGTAAAATTTTAACTATTAATGTAAGTAAGTAAAGAAAGATAGAATGCCTATGTAACTTGCCAACTATCCCCACAAAAATCGTTAACAAAGGTACAACTCAGACCTCTGGGCTTTATTTTTATGTCTCTGCCTGTCCACTCATATTTTTCTGTTCCAAATGAGGAGACAACCATGTTACAGAGTGATTTCTTAAGATAAAGTGCTTTCCAAACACATACTATTTTTGGTAGTGAGGGCAGCTAAAGATTAAAACAGCCAGGCATGAGTGGTGTGCCTGTAATCCCAGTAGCTCAGAAGGCTGAGGCAGGAGGATTCCAAGTTCAAAGCCAGGAACTTAGTGAGGCCCTAAGCAACTTACCGAGATCCTGTCTCAAAATAAAAAAGGGATTGGGGCTGTGGCTCAGGAGCTAAGAACCCCTGGGTTCAATCCCTGGTACCAAAAATAAATAAATGAAAATAAATAAATAAATAAGTAAATAATTAAAAAAAAACAGAGCAAAACTTTAAAGGCTTGTCAAAATAAACAGCAAAAACTTTGGAGTTATCTGATTTAGGAATGTTAGGGCCTGCAAAAATCTCCAACGAAGGGGCTGGAGTGGTGGCTCAGCTGTAGAAGCACTTGCCTGGCATGTAGGAGGACCCAGGTTCGGACCCCACCATACAGTGTCACAGAAACAAAGAACAAATGGGAAACTGAATAAAGTTGGTTCTCTCTTTTCTCTCTCTCTCTCCTTAAAAAAATAAATAAATAAAAATAAACAACAAAAATGTGGGGAAAAGGAATATGATGTAACAAATTATCTACTGCAATAATTAAAACCAAAATACTATCCTAAGAGTAACGGGTGTTTCTAGAGTAGAGATACAGCAAGTATAAGATAAACAAAGGACATCTTTGGTCTGGAATCTAAGGAAGTGATCAAAGAATGATGAGGACATTCACAAGGGCACAAATGTCATCCAAAAGAGATTTCATCTCCCTCTAGTCAGAATGGAATCATCAAGAATACAAATACTAAGGGCTGGAGAGGTACCTTAGGGGTGGACCACTTGCCTAGCATGCACGAGGACCTGGGTTTGATCCCCAGTACCACATAATCAACTAAGTGGAGGAAGAACAAAAACCAGGTGAAAAAAATAAACTGGGTTCTGTCTCTTTAAAAAGTAAAGTAAAAATTAAAAGCCTGAATTATTTTGCTTATATCAATTCATAATATCCCAATTTAAATAATAACATTCTAAACACCAACATATTTCTGCCAATATTAACATAATGTTAAAGAAACAGATACCCAATTCTTCATAATTACAAAATATCTGAAAAGCTTACATTTCAATTTTGGAACATTCAAATAAAGGTAAAACATTTCTACAGTTTTACTAAAGCTACTAAAAATAGTATTTTTCAAAATTGAAAATCTGACACTGAACTGCTCTTTCTCTTGTAAAATGTCATAATGATCTTCTAACTTACCTGGATTCCACTGGAGAGCAGCTTTCCATGTAGGGCTTCCAACTGAGCATTATAAAGTAAAGCTTTGAGATCAGCTCCAGTATAGGACTCAGTCACTGATGCCACATGCTGAAGGTCCACGTCATCTGCCAGAGGTAGAGAGTCACTGAGAACATTTAAAATTTCAAGACGTGACACCTGAAGGGAGAAAAACTAATTAACAAATAAAAAATAAAACTAAACATTATCTGAAGCTGTATTTTATAATTTTTATGAATTGACTTGCATATCTAACAAGCTTTGCAATTAAGCTGAAAAATGTACTATAAGTACCATATACTACCTTCCTTGTAACTCTCCCCTAACAGAAGGGACATGGGCAGGAAAATGAATGAAATCAGCATTCTTAAATTTCAATGTAAATAATTTCTTATTCAGACTGGGGTTATTTTTAAAATTTGGGCAAATGTGCCAATAATAGAAAAATTGGAATATTTAAATAATTAGCTTCATGTGACATATACTCAAATACTTTATACCTCTCACTATTCATCTGTCTTCCTCTCTTAATCATTTATTCACAAATTCTAAATTTGAGAACAAGAATTAGCACAACAGATGATCTAGGAACAGCTGAGAAATCACCTCTGTAACATGATTACATGTTTACTGTTCATATGTTTGATTCATGTCAGTTTTTTTTGGGGGGGGGGTTTCAATTATTATTTTTTTTTTTTTCCACATGGCTTTCGTTGCTCTAAGACTTAGTTGTGTACGTGGGTGCTGGGGTTTAAAACCTTGTGCTTGTGCATGCCAGGCAAGCGCTGTAACCGCCGAGCCACCGCTCCAGCCCCTCGTGTCAGTTTTTAAGGCAGGAAAATGGGATGTGTGATTGTTGAACACAGAGAATGTGGACATGTAATGCTTCAGGTTTCCTGCCATTTTTTTCCCCAAAATGGCTAACGCTGAAGTTAAGTTTTCAGACTTGCATGGAAATGGCTGGACCAGACAGAAGCTTTGCATCTAATGCAGAACCTTTTTATGCTCTGAGCACACAGTGACTAAATCTTTTGCTTAAGAGAATTGATCTTGGGGCTGGAGTGGTGGCTCAACGGTTGCAGCACTTGCCTGGTATGTGTGAGGACACGGGTTGGAACCCCAGCACCACATACACAATGAAGTGTCGAAACAAAGAAAACCACACGAAAAACTAAATAAAATTGATTCTTTCTCACTGTCCTTCTCTCTTAAAAAAAAAAAAAAAAAGCTGATCTTAGGACATTGCTATTACCTGACAGAAGGAAAGTTCACAAGGAAAGAGTGTAGCGTTAGTTGGGTTTTGAACTTTAAATATGAAATTGTCACCTGATCAGGAGGAGGGCAGTATACACATTTATCTAATCGACCAGGCCTAAGCAGGGCAGGATCAATCAAGTCAGGGCGACTAGTAGCAGCCAACACATAAACACCTAAGGAGGGGAAAAAAGGTTTTTTTTGTTTTGTTTTTTTTACTAACACCTGGTAAAATTTTGTTACAATAGTGTATTTTTGTATTTATAATGGTTACCCTGTAGGCCTTCTACTCCATCCAACTGGGTCAGCAACTGGTTAACTACTCGGTCTGTAACTCCTGTGTTGTCATGACCTCTTCGAGGAGCAATGGATTCAAATTCATCAAAGAAAAGAATGCAGGGCTTTGCAGCCTGTGCTCTGGGAGAAGAAACATTTACTATGTGAGTGAACAGGGCTTCAGAGTTTGCAAATTACTTATGCATACAGATGAAGCATATGTTTGTATAAGAAAGTATGTATTTATTTTAATTTCAAAACAAACCCTTAATAAAGGCAAGTCATATGTAATTATCCTCATTTTCAGTAAGCTGGTTCTTAAGGGAGGTCAAGGTGTTTGTCTAAGATCATGTCTTCTAGACAAATAAGAGATTAATACCCAAGTCTTAGTTAATAAGTAAAACACTTCTTTTTTTAAAAAAAAATAATCAATTTTATTTGCTCTTTCATCTGGCCTTTGTTTCTCCAACACTCAGTTGTGCATATGGTGCTGGGGTTTGAACCTGGGTCCTCACGCATGCCAGGTCAGCGCTCCAACCTCTGAGCCACTGTACCAGCTCAATGAAACACTTCTTCAAGTCTCCTTACAATTTTTTGTAAGCAATTTTTTTTTTAAGAGGAGGAGAGGGAGAGGGGGAGAGAGAGACAGAAAGACAGAATCAATTTCATTCATTTTTTCATCAGGCCTTTATTTCTCCAACATTTGTGTATGTGGTGCAGGGGTTTGAACCTGGGTCCTTGCGCATGCCAGACATGTGCTTTAACTGCTGAGCCATCACTCCAGCCCCACAAGTAGCAGTTTTTAATCTGCATGTTTCTTTTGTGAAATAACTACTGATTTCTTTTGCCAGTTCAAAAGTTGGCAAGTTTATTATTTTCATATTGTTTTGTAAGGGCTCTGAAAAGTGTATTTTAGTTATTTATTTTACATTTTTTTCTAATTTGAACTATGACTTTATTTATTTATTTATTTTTTGGTGCTAGGGACTGAAACCAGGGCCTCTCATGTGCGAAGTAAGAATGGCTCTACCACTGGGCTGCACAACTAATCCCTGATTTTTTTTTTTTTTTAAAGAGCGAGAGAGAAAGAATCAATTTCATTTAGTTTTCCATGTGGCTTTCATCACTCCAACACTTCATTGTGTAGGTGGTACTGGGGTTCGAACTCACATCCTCCTACAAGCCAGGCAAGCGCCGTAATTATTGAGCCACTGCTCCAGGCCCCTAATTCCTGATTTTTAATTTTATTAAGTAATTCTTTTTTTTTTTTAAAGAGGGGACAGTAAAAGAGAGAGAAGCAATTTTTATTTAGTTTTTCATGTGACTTTCATTCCTCCGAGACTTCACTGTGTACGTGGTGCCAGGGTTTGAACTCTCGTACTCGTGCAGGCCAGGCAAGTGCTGTAACCGCCGAGCCACCACTAATTTTGTTTTAATTCAAAGGAAGAGAATATTAATTCCATTTTTTAGCAAATACAAAGTACTTGGCATGCTGACTGAAAAAAAATATATCTCATTAAATGAATGACAAGTAACATATTTTCTGGGGCCAAAAATACCCTGGAATTATCTGCACTTAATATGTTTGGCAAAATTCTCCTAGAACACTAAAACAGTTTGATGCTTCATTTGTGCAAAGATTTTTAAACTAGTGACTCATTATTTCCAGTTATAGGACTACTAAGATTTTGTTTGGCATGGGGTTTTTTTGTTTTTGTTTTGTTTTTAAGAGAGAGAAAGGGATAGAGAGAGAGAGAGAGAGAGGAAAAAGGAGAGACAAAGAAGGAGAGAATCAATTTTATTTATTTTTTCATCTGGCCTTTGCTTCTCTGACACTTAGTTATGTATGTGGTGCTGGGGCTTGAGCTCAGGCAAGTGCTGCAACCGCTAAGCCCCCACTACTCCGGGCCACAGCATGGAGTTACTGATGATATTCCATTATTATCTTTTCCAGTTCTGGTATGCCTAAAGTCACGTCTCTTTTTATCCTTAATATTGTTTATTCATGCTTCCTTTTCTTCCTCTTGATTAAACTTGCTTGAGATCTACTAATTGTACTAGGCTTTCACAAAGTAACTTAGCTTCATGAACTTGTCGATTGAATTGTTTTCTATTTCATTAAATTTTATTCTCTTTATTATTTCTCTTTTTATCTGCTTCTTTTTTAGTTTATATCTATAATTTTCCTAATTTCTTAAGATGTATATATAAGTAATTAGCTTATAACCTCTTTTCTTTTCTAAATACTTAATGCTACAAATGTGCCTTGAAATAAGTTTTATAACATCTCACAATTCTAACTGGCAGTGTTTCCATCATCATTTGATATTAACTGTCTAAATATTTCCTTAACCCAGGAAATATTTCCTGGGTTAAGGAAATATTTAGAAGAGACTGTTTTTTAAAAACTTAATGTATGGGGGCTGGAGTGGTGGTTCAGAGGACCACCTCACATTCGTGAGGACCTGGGTTCAAACCCCAGCACCACACACACAATGAAATGTCAGAGTAAGGAAAGCCAAATGAAAAATTAAATAAAACTGATTCTCTCTCTCTCTCTCTCTCTCTCTGTCCCTTTCTCTTTAAAACAAAAATTAATGTATGGGGGATTAATCTTTTATTACTTTAACCCAACTATATTTTCATGGATTAGAGTATATATGATATTTTTTCTCTGAAATGTGCTGCAATTGCTATTTGTATGGTTTCATATATGACCAATTCTCAAAAATACTGGGCTTGAAAAGAAGGCATTTTTTTTTACTGATTGGGTGCATGTTCTAAATACACTTATCAGATCAGTTCTGTTGACTGTGTTGTTCAAATCTCTTCACTTTTACTGTCCTATTAGTTTCAATCCAATAATTATTGAGAACTGTGTTAAAATCTCCTACTGTGAAGGTAAATTTGTCAATTTCTCCTTCTAGCTCAGTTAATTTTTATCTTAAATATTTTGAAGCTATATTACTAGATACAATTTTAGAATTATATCTTCTTGGTGAACTGAACTTTAATCAATATGCAGTGACTATTTTATGTCTAATAATGATTTTTTTCTGGTAAAGTTTTATTTCTTAAATTGGGTAGTGGATACGCAAATGTTCATTTTATTATTATTTTGTAAACTGCATATTATACTATATAGATCCTCCTAATTGCATATTTCATAATAAAATTTTTAGAATGGAACAACTTAAAAATTCTTCATAACTCTATATCATATGAATACTTTTATCCTTAATTATTACATTATGTATTAATACGCATTTACGTATATTCAGTAAAAGCTCTATGGACTGAAGTGGTGGCTCAGAGGTTATGCAGCTTGCCTGGCAGGCACAAGGACGTAGAACCAAACCCCAGCACCACAAACATAATGAAGTATTGGAGCAATGAAAGCCATATGAAAAATCTAAATTAAAAAACTGATTCTCTCTCTCCCTCACTGTCCCTCTCTCTTTAAATAAATAAATAAATAAATAAATAAATTGGCTGTATGGAATCTTGATTTAGTAATTGCAAAAATAATTTAAACTTAAAAAAATGAGATAAATCAGAGATAATTATTTGCTTCACATGAGAATATACTCAAATTCCTTTATATATATATTACTACTTCTGAGCCTGGATAGTTTTACTTTATTTAAAACTGGCCACATGGAGGGACTGGAGTGGTGGTTCAGTGGTTGTGGCACTTGCCTGGCATGTGCAAGGATGTGGGTTTGAACTCCAGCACCATGCACACAATGGAGTGTTGGAGCAACAAAAACCACCTGAAAGACTAAGTGAAAAGTTGATTCTTTTTGTTTCTCTCACTTTTCCTCTCTCTTTAAAAAATTACTATTTATGATTCCATGTTGAAGAATATTTCTATTGTAAATATAAAACCAAATCACATAAAAATTTTATATTGAAAATGTTTCATATTTAGTAGCATTTGTTGAAACAGAATCTTTGTCCCTTAGTTTATTAGTGATTTACACAAATCAGGTTTCAGATGCTAGTTCTTAAACTAGCGGATATAGCGCAGTAGTAGAGCACTTGTCCAATGTATACAAGCTCTGAATCTGATCCTCAGCACTGCAAAAATAAAAAACAAGCAACAAAAGCAAAAGGCAAAACCAAAAAGCATCGACTAATAAATAATAATGCAGTCAGTTATTTTAAAACATTCACAGGGAACCAACCTAATAAAAATATCTCGAACAGCTTGTTCACTTGCTCCAATATATTTGCTGAGTAACTCTGGCCCCTATTAAGTAAAATAAAATTAGAGGTGAGATAAAATTACTTAAAAGCAAAACATAACTTTGGTTTTAGACTAAGTCTAAATGAATCAAGGACAATTTTAATATGGTGAAAACAGATATCCTTAAATACATTTTAAAAATCGATGTTTGCTGGAATAATTATCATACCACAAGTTCTACACATGGGGTTTCCTCTTCTTAGAACACTGCTCGCCACACATTCTCATGAGCAACAGCTAGCTTTCTCCTTTTCCTTCTCTTTCCTTCCTTTCCCCTTCTCTTTTCTTTCTTGTACTGGGGATTGAATAAAGGTGTGCTTTACCACTGAGCTACATCTCCAGCCCTTTTTATTTTTCATTTTCATTTTGAGACAGGCTCTAGCTAAGTTTCTTAAGGCTTCACTAATATGCTGATGCTGGCCTCAAACCTGCAATCCTGCTTCCCAAGTTGCTGGGATTACAGGCGTGGGTTACAGCATAGTTTTATGTCACTTAACACTCTGTCCAAGTGCCATCTCTCTTGAAAAATCCCATCTGACAGTGCCATCTGTGACCCACTCCAGTTACCTTATGCCGTTTACCTTGTTTCTCTTCCTATCTGGTACTTAACTTTTCACCTGGCAAAACATTTTATATTGAATGTGTCATTCTGCTTATTGTCTCTTTCCACTAGCAGAATGTAAAATTCAAAATGAAAGTTCTGTTCACTGCTGAATCTCTGGTGCCAAAATAGTGGCTGCAGCAGAAGCACTGAATAATGGTGAAATAACAAATGGTTTTAAAAAGTACCATCTATTTTAAATCTTTGGAGCTCAAATAAAAAAAAAAAAAAAAAAAAAAAAACTTGAACCAGCCTTGCTTTCCTGGAATGAAGCCCACTTGATCATGATGTATTTTTTAATATATTTTTGAATCTGGATACATAGAATTTTATTAAGGATTTTTACATCTACATTCATCAGGAAAATTGGTCTGTAGTTTTCTTTTCTTGACGTGTCTTTGTTGGGTTTTGGTATCAGGTTATATGTGCTTCATAAAAAGTGTCTGAGAGGGTTCCAACCCTTTCAATTTCATTAGAAAAGCTTGGAGAGGATCAGTGTTAATTCTTCTGTGAAAATTTGGTAGAATTCTGC
>PVKS010030467.1:0-24399 GCA_004027875.1 Aplodontia rufa
GGAGGTGTAGGGAAGGGGATGGGGAGGGGGGAGGGTATATGAAGAACTCATAGGAGTCTGGTGATTGGGAAGATGGGGGAACCATTCCAGAAGCCAATGTTATTCCTACACTAGATACCCATTTAACACATGAGTTCTTCTGGGGGAAACTGCAATAGATGAAACCCATAGTAGGTTATCTATGCGTTAGCATTACCCCTGGTTAACAAAGTTTATACACATTGATTGCTACAGTTTTGACAATGTTTCCCCCTCATCTGTATTCTGTATCGCAATATACTTCTAATAAATGTGGAAAAAAATATTGAGTAAAGGGCAGCAATAATTCCAAGGTTCACTTGTTCTCAACTTCATCTCCCCAACAGTTAGCAAGGTACTTGATACACAGTAGCTGTTCAATTAATGGTGTTGGGATGGAGGGGTTGATACTAGTTAACATGCTGTTTTGAATTTCAATTTCCCTATCTATAAATTGAGTCTAACATAGGCTCTCAAGTCAAATAGAGAGTACTAATCCTCCCAACTCTCTCTAAAATGCAGGCATAATGGGGAGGAGATCTCTTAGGATGTTCTTCCATGTGCAGAACTTAGATGGAGTTAAAGAGAATTCTTTTATGTTTTTCATTTACTAACTATAGGTAAAACTCTCTAAACTCCAAAGACAGGATTATTTTACTTTTTATTTGCTTATCTTAATTAGAATTAATTTCTTAATACACAGAATTGTATATATACTTTTATGTACAATGTGGATTTTTGATTGCAGAACAGCTAAATCAACCTCATTATTGTACGCATTTTCTCACATAATTAAATTTTTGCGATGAGATCTACTAAAATCAACTCCCTTAGCAATTTTTAAGAACACAATAGAATTCTGCTCACTATGACATACAATGACTCTCTTGAACTTATTCCTCTTCTATGAAATTTCATATGCTGTGATCAACATCTCCCCAGTCCCTTCACCTGCCCCGCCCATCACCCCAGCCTCTGGTTGTCATCATTCTTTCCACTCCCTGAAGATTTTCTGCACAAGATTTGGCAATGGCAATTAAAGATCAGCTGATACATGTGGGCGTTCAATGCAGGGATCCAGTGGCTACTGCTGGACTATGCTTCATCCCTTACCTGCTGGCCTCACTGTATGGGGCTGCAGTCGGGCTCCTTCAGGCCCTACCTGAGATGGGAACTTTTTCTATGGGAAAATGCAATGGTATTTCTTGCAATTGTCTGCATTAGATGCAGCGTGCAAAACAAGTGGGATCCAGCTTGTCTTCCTGGGTTCTGCTTTGTACTCACAGGCTCCAGATTGCTCTTCCTTTGCAAGCAGCTTTCTCTCAAACTTCCAATCTTTTCACCTGAAGAGTTGCAATGACTTCAAGACCATCACTATATGCAGAAGTCAAACCTTCGTTAGAATTCTTCTCTAGCCTGTCTCATGGTTCTTGTTTAGTGTCTTTTTCTCTCTTCAAATACCTTCTTTCAGAAGTGTCTTTCTATAGCTTCTTCCACAGTTATATAAATTCTAATCCCTGTGGTAAGTCCCATTCACTCGGTATGATTCACTGTGGTTTAGCTCCCACGCTGTATAGCAAATGTTAAAATTTGGGGTATTAGAAGAGGTTGCGTATAGGTTCTATACACTGTTCCTCACATGTCTGATATGAGTCCTCTAATTTGTTTAAATATAAAGAAATTATAGCCCTATTATCAGCTAGAAAAAATACAGCTCTTTGCATGGAATAGCAAGTATCCTAAATGATCATGTGTGGCCACCTGAAATCAAGAGATTATAGTCAATACAAATTGGCATGATCAGGTAGCCGTAGCCACTGTATGCTTCACTGCAAATAAGGATGATGTGGGTTTGGTTGATTGTTTTTAAGTGGAGAAGAGAACTTGTCAATCCATAGAGTACAGGTTTATGAAAATTAAAAGTCCATTTCCATGGATAGGTGAATCACATTTCAAATGGATTTCACAGCCATGCAAAGTCTTACGTGAGCATCAGGGCACTGCTTTAAGGAGAAGGACTATGACATTGAAATTTGGATGGGGTCAAATAGACAGATTCCCATGATGCTGGGATCCTTGAATCTGTCAAGTCTGAAAATCTTTCTTTTCCTGTAAAAACAAAATTTCATTCTCTTCTTCCTTGAAAAATGAATTGTAGCCTCCTCTATAGTAGGCATCTTGAAGGGGACAAATGGGCCCATAAGTCTTAATTGAATTGCTTCTCAATGCTTCTAGACCTTCACCCAGACCAATTTTGTCAAACTCTAGGGAAGCAAATGAATTGTGTGATTTTCTAATGTATACTGATAAACCCTGGAGTACATGTATGCAAATTAATTATAAGGATAGTGAATAAGAATGAAAGGAAAGTAATTTCAGATTGAGTCAAATTTATACATATGGAGCAGAATGACTAAGACAGGGATTACATTTGCTTGCTTGTTCAGTTGGAATATGAAACCATAGGTAGTCCTAAATAAAGCTGAAATATGGGCATAGGTTTCATATGTGAGATCTGCTTGCCATTTCCATAGCTATGTCATCCAGAAGAAACCTGAGAATATCGCCCTCACTGAAGATTTGAGAAATACATTTATGAGCAGAGTGACAACATCCTTATGAGCTCAGTGGTGGTTATTCTTTGCAGGCCAATAAAAAGAATGGCTAATGCTGCCATCAAGCTCTGTTTCCTGACTTCAGTGAAGATGATGGAAACTCGAGGTTGTAGGGGTCAAGTGGAAGCACTTAATCACCAGAGACAAGATGTATGTGGTAACCATAAGGGATTGCAGACTCAAAGTAGTAATCAAAAGGATTTGACCCACAGAGATCTTTGGCGTTGGCTAATTGATCAAGGCATTCTCACAAATGAAATAGATGTGCATCCTACTAACTTCTTACTTTAACTGTGTAAATGGAAAATCTCTTCTAGTGAAAAGAAGTATGAATGAATCACCATGATAGACTAAACCCCTCACCAAATTTTCCAGACTTAAACCAGTTCATAGATACAGAGTAAACCTGTATAAAGGTAAGGTAGAAGGGAACCAAGACCATTTAGGAAGGACCTAATTAACATAATTTTATGACATAATTCTTTCCCCTAGTCTTCTCCAAAGAGAACTCAAACTACCTGACAGGGAGTCATGCACCAGGAAATAAAAGAAATGGAAAGGAAAGAAATAATCAGATCTTTCAGGGATTGTAGGTCACTGGCTGGGCAAAAAACTACTTACTGAGACCCAAAGTACCGCTGTAATTTACCAATTGGTGTGGGAGCTTATTGAGTTCAGGTGATCAATGGAGTTTTTGGGTAGTGTTCAGTTTATCATGAGTGCAGTATTATCATGGAGCCACACTTTCTTCAGCTTCAGGATGCAAAGTGGGACAAGGCATTACTATCATGGGAATGCTCAAGTGGAATACAGTAAAGGTGTCGTTATCTACTAAAATAGTAAGCAGAAATTTTAAAATGCACATTTCTGTAATGATTGCAGAAATTCCTGACATGATCAATGACATGAGATATTAATAGTGATGATTCCCACCCACTTCCTTCAACTCACCTTCATGATGCTTATGTTGAAACCACCCCCTACAATTTATAGAATAACCCATATAGTCACAGTATACCTCGAAGCATTTCTTCTGACCAAGGAGCACTTTCTTCAGGAAAAATAAAAGAAGTTAGCAATGGACTTAAGAACATAGAACTCTCTATTCTTACCATATTTCTCATCTATTTCTCATCTCCCTGAAGCAGTGACCTGACAGAGTAATGGAGTGACCTTCAAGGTCAGCTAGATGACAGCACCCTGAATGTCTGATGTCTGGGATAACATTTTTCACAGTGTGTTTTTTTTTGTTTGTTTGTTTGTTTTGTTTTGTTTTGTTTTGTTTTCCAGCGCAAAAAATAAAAAAATTTGGGAATCAAGGTGTGAAATTCTTCTCACCCTGATTGCCAATGATCCATTGGTAGAGTGTTTGCTTCTTGCTTCTATAACTTCACTGATTTAAAATTCTTAGTTTCCCAGGGCAAGTAATGCTTTCACTAGTCTACAGGATAGGTTTCGTTAGGATGGAAGGACAGATATACCTGCCTACTTGGAGCTCCTCACACTAATGAACCAGCAGGAAGAGTGGGATGAGTCTAAAAGCTGTTATGCTTAATCCATCTATCAAAGAAGAGCTACATTTTTACTGTATATTTGCCATGTGGGGAAGTATTTCTGGGGTGTAGAGGACCCCGAGGGTAGCTCTTAATCCTCCTGTGTCCTCTGACAAAAGTTACTGGAAAACCAAACAACTGAATATAAATACAGAAATGAATACATGTAGGATCAGTTTCCCCAGGAGCAAAGGTTCAAGGAACCAAAATAACTCAAGGTCCTTGCTAAAAGCAAAGGAAATGTTGAAGAGGTAGTGAAAGAAGCATGTTCGAAATGTCAACCCCAGTCATGAGATCACTGTAGAAACAAAGACTTTATAAGAATTTCTGCCTTATCTTAGTATGACTATATTTGTGTTTGCTTTAACTAATTCCTTTTCCATTACTCAATACGGACACAACAGGGTATCAAATGGGGAATGTGACTCTGCTTGAACTGGAATACATATCACTCTAAGATGAATAAACTGAAATTTGGATTTTGTATCCCTTTTTGCGAGAGGCTTACTTTATTATCAGTTGTAAGAGAGATGGGGTAAAAACATGCTTTTGCTATTGTCTTTATTTGGAAGTTAATATGATTACACAGAAGTGTTTATGACAAAGGTATACTGCACAGTTGTGTTTTGTGTCTTGCTTAGCTGTAGCTGTCTGTTGCAGAATTCCCCGCTTTGTGTTGTTCTGGGCTGGTTGGGCTGCAAGGGAAATTAGTACAAGAGTTGCAAGGCAGAGTGAGGCATTGGCCCCTTTGCTTCAAGACACATGTTCTGCTGCAGTTTGTGCATATTCCAGGGATCTGCTCACTTACTTTATTGGCGTGGGTAGCAGCAGGGCCGAGAGCATTTCCTTCTGTTTCTCTGAGTCCTGGGCCATCTCTGAAAGTCCCAGGGTAGTTGCAGTTAAGTGCAGCATCAGGGGCTGAAGCTGGTGTCGGTCACTCACTGTCTCCCTTTGTGTATCCATCTTTCCTGCCCGACTGGCCACCTTGCTGACCTCCAGAGAAGTCAGTCCCACCATTGGACTCACAGTCTTCCACAACCTTTGTCATCAGGCTTAGTTCCTGCTCTGTGACATTTCACAGATTTTCCAAATGATCTCTTCTGGATTTTTCTCCTCCTAGTTTTTGGTATAATCAGTTAATTGATTATCACACACTTTTAGTTCATATCAACTCAGCTCCCCTGATCATGCCTTAACTTTGAATCCAGCATAAAACTATTCAAATTTAGATTCCTTCAACAGGTTTCAGGATAAAAAAGAATAAAGCCCAAGGAGTCCATTACTTTGAATAAGCCTGGATGGGGGCTACTGGCCAACAGGCAAAACTCACTTTCTTTGTCCATGACATGCTTTGCATAGACCCATTTATCTTCTGTTTATTGCCTCTATATTTTGTACATCAAGAGGGGATTGAGTTTTAAGAAACTTTGCAAGAAAATAGAGAAAAGGTTAAAGATAATATTGAACAAAAGTAACTGTTCACCATTCAAAACCGTTAAGATTTTTTCCCACTTTTCCATTTTCATTTTTTTTCTTATTTTCATTAATTTCCACATTCAAACTACTGAGCTCTCATTAGCATAAATTGCTGTGGCACCTGTCATGGGAGAGCCCTCTCTTTACTTAACCCCCTTTAGCTCCCTCTGGAAATGGACTGGAACCCAAATGGGAAGCCCAGGTTATCCCAACTGGTGTCCTTATCCACGTTATGGATCTTTCTTGTCTTTTAGGACCTAGATCTTATGTTAGAAAGGATGGAAAATCATCTTCTCAGACTTGCTGAAGATTGTTATTTTGTAATATGGAATCCATAAATGGAACTTAGGTTCATTAGGCCTCTAAATAATATTTAAAACATTATATATATATATATATATATATATATATATATATATATATATACACACACACACACATATATTAGTGTTTTTTAGATGGTCACTATCATATCAGATTTCCACTGAGACTCATCTCTGAAAAGGTTTACAACTATGGCTCCACCTGAAACTACACTGAACCAACAAGAGCATGTGAATGAATTGACTCATAGAGGTCCCTATGATAATCCTTAACACACAACCCCCCAAAATTATTGCTGCCCATTTTTCCATTACAAATTATTTTAATTTAACCACCAACAGTAATTAAATGGTTAAGCTTCTTATTTATAATCCTAAGTATGTAAACAGTTTAAACTCATTAGAGAATTCAAGCATTATTAAATTGCCTGAAACAAAATGGAGGAATTGAACCTCACCAAAGCTATACTGGAAAATACAGGAAAATGCTGATGCATCTGGTATTTTCTTAGATTTATATCCACTCTAGATGATTTTATTTGCCTTCGTGGTTTCAACTGAAGTCAAAGGCAAGTGACTCCAACGTTTATCTCTAGTTCAGTGAGGGCAATCCACAAACGTACCCTGACAAATGAACTGCCATAGACTTCAGGCCTGCGTCAAAAGGAGCAGCCAGTTCCTGTGCAGCTATAGTTAGGAAATATATCCACATATATTTTATGTGTATTTATTTAAATATAATACGTTGGCAGAAATGGTCTTCCCGGGGATACTCAGTGTAGTTTTCATGGGTGAAGATGCATATATGTATTTCCTAGTTTACAGAGGGCAAACCATTCATTGAAACATAGCTGTTCAGAGCTGATATACAGCTAAGGATAGAGCACTTAAGGCACTGGACTGGGTTCAGTACCCAGGACCAAATCTAAACAAAACAAAACAAAATGGCATAGTTGTTCTTCTGTGCCTTCGTTTAAGGAAATGCTATGCTTACGTCCTTTGGGTTTTTTTTTTTTGTTTGTTTGTTTGTTTGTTTTTTTGGTACAATAAACCATATAAATTTTCTTTTCTTTTTCATTTTGTATTCTGCTTTGTTTCTGTCTTGTTGCTCTTTTATTTCTAAACCACAAAGCAAGTATCCTTTCTAAAAAGCACCAACTGGAAAGAAAAAAACTCAGCTCTGGGTCTATGAATAAAATACTTGAAAGTAGAAAAAAAAATTAAAAGGGATAAGAGCTTTTCAATCAATTTGATAAAAAATTTAAGTTAATTAAAGGAAGACTATTTTTCCCTAGAAGGCGACACTGATCTTTATTATTAATGCATACCAGCGTTTCATAGCTGTGCATAATGATGGCCTGTAACATCAGGAGCAGTTTCATCTGGAGCCTAATTTGTTATAAAATCTTTTCTAGTATTCTTAAAGTGTGGCCTCTGCCACTGCCTCCCTTTTGCTTCTGGGCTAATTCTGAACTCTCAGACAATGTCTTCTCTTCTGCCATCACCTGAGAATTAATTTGCAATATTGTTTTTCAGCTTTAAAGTAGTCTCACAACCTTCCTAAAAATTCATTTATAAGATTTTCACTTTGCTTTCATTTTTTCTTTATGTTCTATTAATAGAAACTATTTTCAAAACATCATACACACGCAATCTTCTCTCCTGTAAAAACAGCCTTAGCGGAGACAGTAAAGAGAAAGGAGATTAAAGGATGCCACGCTATAATTCAAATATTGCAGTTTGAGAAGAGTAAAATATCCCCCTATATAGGAGTATCAAGTTTAATAGAGTCATTCATTCCTTCTCTCAAGCATGTGAATAAATATGCATTGAGTGCTTCCTAAACGCCAGGTGCTGTATTAGATACTGGGAAGACAAAGATGCTCAAGAAAGTACTGCGGCCAAGGGGATTGATGTGCCTAATACTCTGCGTTTGCTGTTCCAGATTCCATGAAGATAAAAGAAAATTAATTTACAGACCTTTTTTTCATGAGCTTATGATTTCATGCAAACATAAAATTAGAGTTTATTAGAAACTATTTTTCTTGTCTGTTTTTAAGTAAAAGTTATCAGATGTGAATGTCTACGTGGGCAAAGAATTTGGAGTAGACTCCGTGAAAGAGATGCTGAGTTTGAGGAAGATAGGATGAGATTATGGAACATTTATACCAGATAATATTGTGAACTAGTTGAAAGAATGAGCTAGATGATAAAAGGTCAAGAAAATTAAAGTTGCAGAAAAATTATATGTGTCATAATTTACTACTTGTAAAAATCAAAATCAAAATCTCTAGGGGAGAAAAATAGAAGAATGAACTGAATTTGGGCAAATAACAAGCAGGACACAGAAATCTGGTAAAGAGCAAAAATTTTCCAAAATCATGGAACGTTTAGGGACAGGGTAAAGAGACAGTCTTCTGCAATGTTTCTGGGGTAACCATCTCATGGGAGAAATAAATCAATGCGGGATGAGATTTATATTCCATGTCACCATCTGCAAAATAAGAATCAAATCAATGGCAGTATCTTTTCTTATGAAGACCTGTATGGATTGGCCCCAGTGCTGGTGCATGCCAACCTTGCAGCCACCTCCATTGTAAGGACAATTCTGGAGAAAAAGCCAAGCTAGCTGGAAGAAACCAATCCCAGGTGACAGAGGGAGGTGCTTTTGGACATAGATAATGGGAAGTTTACCCAGAGATTAAACACAAAGGAGTAGAAACATAATATCCAAAAGTCCAGACAGAGAGCTTATTAATCTTTTTAATATTATTTAGTAAAAAGCAGAAAAGAAAGAAAAATAATGTAAAAGTTGATTTCATGTCCTGATAGAAGCAGGGGAGAAGAGTCACCTTCTCAGCTGAAAAATCACAATATTTCCAGTCTAGCAAAATGGAAGAAAAAAGGGTATAAAATGGTGAGCACATGAAAATCAGTAGACTTGCCTGTGCTATCTGGCAAGAGGAATGGGACTTCCTCAAGACCTGGGGAGGGAGATTAGGGAAAGAGGAAACTGGTTTTTCTCCCTGCCAGCTCTGTTGTCCAACTTATCTGTGGGAGGAAGAGCTAATAAGAAAGGAGGAACCTGAATAACTTAAATCACCACTTTTCCCAGTACCAGTTCCTTCAGAACTTAGTCCTACCTCTTTGAACTCGGCCAGCCCTCAGTAATTCTGCACTTAAAATGGACAGTAAGAGGAGGGGAATGAGTTGAACTGTAAGGATCATGAAGTCAACAAACTCCTGCTCAAGGTTGGTAATACAGTTGCATTGTTTCTTACTCGAATTCGTGACTAAAATGAGGTGAACCCTGGATGTAATCAAAATAAGCCTTTGTGTGATTTAGAGCACAAACTAAGACAGTGTTAGAAAAAGGAAAACATAATGGCTCTCTCAAGCAATTGTTCAGGTACAGGGGACAGGCAGGCCAAGCCAGACCAGCAACTGTGCTCCAAGAGACCACTCAGGAGTTCATGTTCTAATATCTCACAGCTTTTGGTGATCAATGCAGAATTACAGGGCTTGGAATAAAATCTGTCTTTTTACCCAAGTGACATTCAATGTAATACCTCACATCAGCTTATCACTGATGAGAGATGGGTCACATGGCTCCTGCAAAGGGTGATGGGAAATGTAGTCCGTAACTGACTGACCATGATCATTCTAGGGAAATAGTGGACCAGGAAGAGGAAAAGCCCTGGGTTCTTGGGTTCTCCTTCTAAGGAATAAAAGATGATGAATTTTGAGAAAAACCAGAATTTTGTCCCAGTCTTCTTTGCATAGTCAACCAATGCATATGCTCCTATTTTGACCCATATTTACCTTGATCACAAGGGGAGAACCCAAGGTCTTACTCAGCTGCAACAACCATTCAAAGCCCCAGATCTGTAAGTTCCTCATCAACAAGCTCAACCGCGGTTTCTGCTGGTTCAATGATAATTTTCCCCTAAGTTTTGCCTGCATATGTGCTGGTTCTTGTTTCACCTTCTCTGTTATAAGACTTTGCTGGAAACAACAGGCGCACCCATCCTGCAACATCATTTTGAATTTTTATAGCAAGTTTATTTTGAATACTCTTGAAAAACTCCTAGTTTGTCCTAAAAGATGTGACTAAATGTTTGGATACTAGGCTCTCAAGCTGGGATAATCTGTGATTTTGATACCAAGCAACAATGTGTTATAAAAAGCCCAAACATTTTTAGATTTTTGCTTTGGCAAACTGCTATTTCAGGTAACAACATTATTGTTAATTATATCATGACTAAGTTACCAAAATAAAGAGACACAAAAATGTAGTGGCTTCAATAGACCAAATGATTTATTTTCCCGCAGTACAGATGATTTGTTTTATATGTCTATGTCTAATAGTATTCTACATTTAGTAATCTACATGTATACATGGATATGTGCATAGTAACGTGCAGTACAAAATTGAGTCCTATTCCATTGTAATTTTAATTTTTTAAAATAGAAGGAACTGGAAATAATAGGCAGAATTTATATAATAGAATTTGTATACATTAAATGGTATAATAGGATATATCTCTATCCAATGATTATTCTTCTAGGCAAAAAATTACTAGTATTCCTTCATAAAAAATCTTTACATAGGATTTTGTCTTTTTCATCGTTTTTCAGAATCTTAATGTTAACGTGTAAATGTGCTACTATTCATATTTATCATTTATGGAAATCAATGAGCTTCTTAAGTCTACTCTTATTTGATTTGGGGACATCTTTAGTAATTATTTCCTCAAATATATTTTTGCTGCCTATTACTGTCTTTCTTTCCCCTCTGGTTCAACAATTATATAAGTTTTAGAGTTTTCAAAATATTCTTCCACATATGTCTGAAGCTCTATTCATTTATTTTTAACATTAGTTCTCTGTATTTAGATAAAATCATTCTACTATCCTCACATTTACTCATTTACTTCTTTCTGGCATCTCTGTTCTTCTAAATCCATTCTGTTTTAATAATCTTCTTTATGTATTTCAGATATTTATTTTCATTCCTAGAATGACACTGCTGAGATTTACTACTATCTTTTAGCTCATGATGAGCATACTTTCCTTTACTGCAATGTGAATAGTTAAGGAAAATGTTTTACAATTTTGGTATACTAATTTCAACATTTAGGCAAATAGCCCTATTTTATTTTAAGGAACATGCTTTCAAATCTATATACTGGACATTTTAAATATTTATTATAGAGAAAGCTGTATTCGGTTATGTTCTTTGTAAGAATGGTGAATTTTTGAAGGGTAGCATGTAACTGGGCTGAACTCAGTGTAAGCTCTGTCTCCTCTGTGGCTGACATTTTCCTCCCAGGCTTAGTTCTTTACCTTTAACTTCACTGGTTGGCATTCACTTTTACATGTATCATTCAGGTCCCATTCAGAGATGTGGGCAGAGTTGAGACACAGTATTCAGGGATTTCTGTTTTTGCTATTGATTTTCCAGGATGTTTCTTGCTTTCCAGTGGCATTAGTTGCCCTGTTCTTTCTAGTCTCCTACTTCGTCAGACCAGTAACAAGGTAGGCTTCTAGTTGTACTTTAACTGCTTTGATGTGCCATGCAGTTTGGGATCTTTCTTTAGGAAAATAAGCTCTGAAAATGGAATAATCATTCAGAAATATATCCTTCTGTTCTAAGTGCCAACACTCGTCTTAGTAGCTGCCTCTCTTATTCACCACCTATACCTTTGGGTAGTCATTTTTATGTTTTATGTCCATAGCTGATGGCTGTTTCCTCTTAGAGGTTTGACTCAATAGATCATATTTGCGAGTGCAGAAAGTAATCCCCACACATCAACTCACACAACTTGTATAGAAGATAATGGCTATGTTGCTCAGCCTGGCATTCAAGACTCTGCACAATCTGACCCTAATTTCACTATTAACTCTTATTTTCCTCTCCCTCCTTATATAACTGCTCCATGAACAAACTGAAGTGTCATTCACTCATTGAGCAAGAGGTTTTTGAGTACCTTTGTGTGTCACAGTTGAGAAGAGAAAGAATTTCTCCCGTTCTCCTGAAGCTGGGTACTCAGCATGGAAGACTTCTGAGTGTGCTATTAACCACTACTCTCAGTCTTCCTGTGCTCAGTTTCCTCCTCTCTGTTTTAGTTTTCTCAAATATTATTTTCTTTCTGTTCTACCTGTCAATACCATTCATTCCCAAATTCCATCTCATCATATCCTATAGTATCCAGATGTATTACAATGTTTTAATTTCTTTGAGGAAACTTCAGAATGCCATAGATTCACTGTATTTTGTTTGTGTTGTATTTCTTGCTTTGATGTAGGTGTATGGATATACTTATTCTGAATGAGTTAATGGTGTTAACTCCATCATAATATTTAGTGAGCTCACAAGTTAATTGGTGATAGAGCAACTGAATATGCTAAAGGTTGTAAGATTTCCTTCTAAAAACGATAACTAGATTTTACAGTGACTTTCAAAGCATTTTGATGCTTTATGCATTAAAATAGTTTACCTGTATCCTTTTCATATGATTTTCAGAATAGCAAGGATTGGATTATCAGCATTCCATATTGATGTTTAAATTAATTAAATTGCTTGGATCCATATATCATGATATTTGAAGTACTTTGGCAGTAACTTTCATGTTCTTAAAACCAAAGAGTAAATCAAAAGAATATGAAAGTCATGGAAATATATATTCTTTATTTTGGTTATTTGCATTTATCAATTTATCTAATCTCTCACTTGCCCTCCAAGAGTGACCACAGAGGTAAACGGTGCAATGGGAGCCATTTATGTCAGATAAAATGGCTTACATCCAACTGGGAAGAAAATAACAGTTTTTCATATGGGAAACCATAAATCTTAGAATTTATTACATATGCATTAGTGCATTTCTCTATAAAGGGACACACATATGTATATGTTCTGATAAAAGCTATATTACTGTTATCTATCCTATGGGATTTTTATCTCCTAAGTTTCATATCAGAATGCTGACAAAGGTTCCCATGCCACTCCTGAGTGTAAAATGGCATCTATGGAATATAGTTTACATAATAAAATGCCAGAATTTCAATTTCAGAATAGTATAGTGACTAACAAAGCAAAGCGTAATCAGAATTTCCTATAGAGCACAAAGCATGTGACACTCACAGATGAGTCCTTTTAGTGGGAAAATGATGACCTCTATTGTGGGTAAAAATCTTGAGTTCCTCGGTAGCAAGCTTATATCATACGTTGGGTCTATTATTACACATTGTGCAATCCTAGAAACACACGAGTAGCAGTGTGCTTCAGTATGGCCGGCACAACAGTTCAACTTCCATCTCTTCTGATTGTCCATGATCATACTGTAGCAACTGGAAAACATGTTTTAAACTACCCTCCATCTCTCTCTCTTCTTTCCCTACTACACACACAAAAGGAAAGTTTTATTTAGAGCACCAATTTTCCCTAGAGGGAATATAACACACTGTAGAAATGAAGTTAAGATTATATATTTTAGCACATAGGTGCAATGTTTCTTCTGTATTTTACAGGGAGATGATGTATAGTATATATATGTATATATATACATATATACATAAATATATATATATTTATGTATATATGTATATATATATATATACACACACAAGCATGCATTTGTATACGTATGCCCCCACAGTATATATACATATATAATATACATGTATGTGCTTGTGCACACATATATGCATATGCATGCATGTACACATACATATACACACATATGTCACCTACCTATTGAATTGGTATACTCTTATGCAACTAATTTTTTTACTTTTCAGTATTCAGTTTCTAAGATTTGACCACATCAGTATCTGTGACTCTACTTAATTACCATGGAAATAGTATTCTATTCTGTAAGCATAGCACATCCCTTTCTCATTCTTTTCCTGATGAGTTCACATTCACATTGTTTTAGTTTATGATTTTATAAGCAAAGCTTATCTGAAAAAAATTTTGTGCCACCTAGTACATGTGTGCCAGAATTTTTCTAGCAAAAAGAAAATTGCTAGGTGGTAAAAAAAAAAAATCAACCAAAAACAAGCATTTTCAACTTTTCTTGGTATTCACCAATAGTTTCTCAAGGTGCTTAAATCAATATCATCAGAAAAAAGGTAAAGGTTGCTTTACTCTACATTCTTGTTAACATCTGATATTGTCAGAATTCTTATTTTTTCTGAACATAATGGGTATAAAAATTTTTGTTATTAAATTTCATCTTATGTCTTTGATTCAAATTAATGTGAACATAGTTTTGTAAATTTATAATTCATTTTTGTTTCCTCCTCTGTGTGTTGTTGGTATAAATTTTTTGTGAAATTTTCTATTAGATTTGTTTTTCTCCTTAGAATAATATTTTTACCAAAAATAATTTCAAAAGAAAATGTTTGAAAAGATGTCTCTTTCATGAATAGAACTGAGATTATATAATGTGAAATTGGACATGGCCAAATGGTACTTCTTATTCTTTGCAAAGATGGAAACACAAATACTAAGGTAAAGTTCAATGTTAGACCCTAAGTGTTTGGGATCTTGTGAAGCTATCAATTGGGAATTGAGAAGCGTTTCTCTCCTGCCAGCAATTGTATTAGAGAGGTTGTGTTGCTCATGCTAGTCTTCTGGTCTGGAGAGGATTCTCCTACATCCATGCAGGAATGCCCAATGTGTCCAGGGACTGCATGAAGAATGGAATCCAAATCTCACTCACTTTGACTTATCTTAGTGATTACAGAACAAGGCTGCCATCCAGACCCCACTGGCTCTTCCAAACAGATGTGCACAGGTGGCCTGCAATCTCAAGTGCTCTTCCATAAATAAAATTTATTAGGGGATTAAGTGATCACTTGTCATTCTTGAAAGAAGTCTATTGGACCCCTGAGCCTGGCTGCTTGAGAATCTGAGATGCCCTGGGCATCACCTGGTCCATAGAAGCTTTCTTTCCTTGATCCATCTGTGCCTCTGCACCTTTGGAGATTTCTGAGCATTTTTTAAACAAAATACCTAGTTCATAAGCAATGTAATGTGTTAGATTATATAGGGCATAATAAAGCACTCAGGTTTTCCTGAATGGGAACATATAGAAAACAGATGTGTTTCTGAAGCTGCTCAGGAGGTAAAGGTGTAAGAAAGGAAAAATCATATTTTGCAGCCAAGAAAATGAAAGAACTGTATTTTGAGGCTAAGGTCATGATGTGCATATGGGCTAACCTCCACACCTGGCTGTGGCCATTTGTCAACTTAAAAATGGGGAAAAGTGAGTGATCCATTTGGATGTAAGTTGTCTGTGCCTGATTTTTGTGGTCACATCAAGACATCTATAAAAACTAATGATAATAATAATGTGGCAGAAACCCTTTCTGTAGAGGGAAGTTTCATCTTATTGAGTGCAGTTGAGATGACTGAGTCCCCATATGTGTATTTTATAGATCATATTACAGTGAAGGAATCGAGTTAATTTCTTTGAGTCTCAATTTCCTGATGTATAACATGGGGATGCTGCCATACTTCTTGGACTCAAACACTAGTCTTAAGAGCAAGAGTTAAGCAATTTTAGCAATGAAAAATTACTAACACCCAAGGAGATTTCCTGCTTTTTCCATAGATATACAGCCAATAAGTGAAATTGTATTCAACCTCGACCCCAAGTTCAATGCTATTTCTGCAATACCATTCTTTCCCCCTGAAACATTGAAGTTTGTTCTTCAAATGAGGCAATGAGTATGGATGTATTTTGGAAAAAAATAGCCTGCTGTCTGTTATATGCCTTAAAGTATTAATTCTTACAAGGCGGGGGGGGACTTGTATTTGGTTTCAGTCTCTGTCAATTAATTAAAAATAAACTACAAACTCTACTTACGTGCAGATTACTGTGCAAGGTGCTCAGAATGCAGAGCAGGGCTTACTGACCTTGGCATGCTGAGATTTTTGGAGTGGACATTTTGTTGGAGGGCTTTCTTGCTTATTGGAGGATATTTAGCAGCACCACTGGACCCTATCTTAAGATGTCAGTGGGACTTCTCCCATCCTCCTGTTGTGACAGCCAAAACAGCAAGCACCTTCAGATATTGTCAAATATCTGCTCAAGGGCAAGATGCATCCTGATCTCTCAGCTGAAAAGCCCTGAGATAGTGATAGCAGAGATTCACCTTTGTTTTCTAAGGAATGTGCAGGGTAGGATGGAAGGGTAACATTGAGATCCTTAGCCATTTCTGTACCAGTGTAGTAAATAAGAAATTTGGGAAGATTTGTACTGAACACATCTTGAAAGTTTTTATGTGGGATACCAAAAAGTTCTATTTTTGTTTTTGGTTTTTCAGATTTTAATTTTGTGAATAGCAACAGAAACTTCTGTAACAAGAAATTCACTCCATCATAAGAGTAAGGAAGCTCTGTCTTCTCCTTAATTACAGTTTCTCTCACAAGAATTTAGTCTTTCATGAGACTATATTCTATCACAGAACAAAATAAATAAACAATAGGCAGATAATATAAAATACATGTTAATAAGCAAAAGAACAAACGTGTGAGCTAACATATGTCTATCAGTTACATATACGTATATGTATACATATGATTTTAAAATTTACTTTTTTCTATTCTTTATTGATCATATTATTTATACAGAAGAGCAGGATGATGAGTTTAACTGTGGCATATTTGTATATTCATAAAAAGCTAATTTGATCTGCTCCACTTCCCAATACCATCATACTCTCCCCTTCTCCCTCTCCTGATCTCCTTCCTCTAATCTACTGGCTTCTTTTCAATTTTTATATCATCCTTATTTTTTTCTCTCTGTTTTTGCTCTCCAGCTTCCACATATGAAAGAAGGAATATACACACTCTCTGAGTCTGACTTACTTCATTCAAAATTATGATCTCCAGTTTTATGTTATTTTCTTGCAAATAATATAATTTCATTCCTCTTTATGGCTGAACAATTCCATTGTGCATGTATATCACATGTTCTTTATTCGTTCATCTGTTGATGGACACCTAGACTGATTCCATGATACGGCTACTGTGAATGGTGCTGTGATACACATGGGTATGCATGCATCTCTAAAGAATGCTAATTCTTTGGATAAATAGCAATGATTGTTGTGGCTGCATCATGTGATGGTTCTATTTTCAGCTTATTGAGGAACTTTCATGATGACTATACCAATTTACATTCCCATGAACAGTGTATGAATTTCTTTTTCTCATATCCTCACCAGCATTTATTGTTATTTGCATTCTTGGTGACCATCATTCTAACTGCAGTGAAATGGAATGTCAGTATAGTTTCAATTTGCCTTTTTCCCCAGTGGTTAAAGACATTGAATGTTTTTTCATGTGATTATTGGATATTTGAGACGTGTCCATTTAATTATTTAATTTCATTTGAAAAAGTTTTCTGTTTCATTGGTTATCTCTCATTTCTTAACATGTAAAAAAATTTCATTGACTCCATATATCTAACCATTTTTCCTCTCATAGTAAGCACATTATTACTACACTAGATCATGTCTGTCCGCATGTATCTTCTTTTTATTCACACTTGCCTTGTTCCTTATATATTTTTGGATGCCTAGTATAGTTAACCACCTAGACCCAAAGTAGCATCCTAATTTTAATCCCCTGGGGAACAACTGCAATAGCAATAAAATATTACAGTGAGCTGCAAATGTACAGGTCTGACAATAAAAGACCTCACATTTTCAGAATAGCCAAAGTAATCACTATCACTTGAGAGAAAAAACAATCAAATGGAAAAATAAATGACAAAATCCAAGTATATTGGATATACTTGTGGGATACTCAAATATTGCAAATATTTGATTTATTTCACAAACTAGGTTTTTAGATGATAAGCAGTAAAATATTCAGAGCTCAGTTGAAGTGTATTAAACAATGAAACCTAAGCATATTATATTTTAATGAGCTCCAGTCATAATGAAGTAAATCATTCTGATTGTGTCAGCTGAGAGCTTAGCTCTAGGAGGGCCTCTACAGAAAGGGGGTCTGCATGCTGCAGGCTGAGTCAGAGGGAGAAACCAGAAGTCACTTGGGCTCCTGAATCCTATTAGCTCTAAGATTGTTTCCTGTTTGCCATTATTTTATAGGGATTAAGATATATATATATATATGAATAAATATGAATAAAATGACTACTACTCAAGGAGTTAGACATAGTTATTGCCACCATCCTAGAGACAAGCAAACTGAGGCACAGAGTGTAGTAGGCAGGGCATGCAGCTACGAAGTGACGGAGCTAGGCTGGAGCAGTGGCTCAACAGTTACAGCTAGCTCTTGCCTGGCATGTGCCAGGAAGAAGGTTTTAACCCCAACTCCACGTATACAATGAAGTGTTGGAACAACGAAAGTCACTAAATAAAATTGATTCCTTATTTCTCTCTCTCTCTCTCTCGCTCTCTCTCTCCCTCTCTCTCACTGTCCCTCTGTCTTTAAAAAAAAAACTCAGTTTCTTCACCAGGTCTCTCTACTACTTGTAAGGAAACAAGTAGGAAATTTGCTCCACTCTCCTTTCCTCTGTAGAGGGACTGGACACTTATTACTCCAGTTGCAAATACTGGTATAAACCTCTTTGTCATCAACATTTCAGAAATCCCCAACATGAGGTATCTGTACTCAAATTTGGTTAACTAAGAAGAGAAGCCCAAAAAAAGGGGGGGGGCAGAAAAGGAGTTGATGAAGACACAAATAGAAGACTCCTGAGGGATTTGACTTCAATGAGTATATTTTGAGTGCTTGGTATTTCTCAGGGAGGTGGTCAGTGATTTGTGCACATTTTCATGATACACTCACAGCTAAATGGTCTTGTGGTTCCTGTTAACGAAGAGGATGGATATGGAAACCATGAGCAGTTCATGGTCTCCTTCACAAAGCCAGACTGAGGACATAATTAAGCCAGGTTCTCAGAGTTCAAGACTGTGCTTTTTCCCAGCATAAATAGGAATTTTGGGTCCAACAAATCAACCGAAAAGAAAGATAAAGGAAAATGAGCTCAGGATCTTGCCAAACACCTGATAATAAATTCAGATACAATAAAGTTTACTGAGATTGTATATTAGAGATTTAAAGAACCACTTGGCACTTTCTTGTTATCTCTTACATGCAATGGCTTTCTTTCTTTATCAGTCCCCAAATCAAATGCTGATCATTCTAAGAAAATGTCTTTGAGTAGGGTTTTGGTGATCAAAAGTTCTACAGTTCCTCCAGGGCTTTTTATTCCAGACCAACTGTTTCATGGGATGTTAATTGGACATTGGACTACCTGCCCAGAAGGGATTCTATGTTCTGAAGCTTACAAAAAAGGAGTTAAGCAGCAAACTCACAGAGGTTATGCATTCCGATACTGGCAAACATTGTATTGGGAGGGTTCTCTGGTTCTGGGCCATTCTTTGAATCCTCACAGATAAAAAGTTTCATCACCATACAGTTAAAAAATGCTATTGCAATGTTGTACATCAAAGAATTCCTACAGTAGAGCTCACCTTGTGTTAGCCAGGAGCAGGGAATGATTAGATGGATGTGGGGTGACCAAGCATCTTGATAGCCCTGGACATGTAATTTTTAATACTAAAACCAAGAATGTCCCATACAAAATGGAACTAAATGGTCACTCTAACTGACCACTTACAACCAGCACAACATACAGCAAATCTCAAAGGAAAGGTTTTTTGCTCCTTTGCATTTTGCCTTGTGAGTACAGAAGGAACATATTTGGATAAAGGACATAGCTACACTCAGTGAATTATTGCTGCAAGGTGAATAAATACATTGGCAAGCTTCCCCCACTATAGCTTCATTTTCAGAAACTCCGTTGAAAAAAATGCATATTATTTTATTAATTCCTCCAAATGCACTTCCAAAATTTTGAATATTTCCAAGTATAATGTGAACAAAACAACAGAACAAAACAAAACAAAAAAAAAAAACTGAGGACAAATGGAAGTAGTCATTCAAAAGTAGAGCTCAGAGAGATTTCTTTTCTATCTTACCACTTCCTATTAATAAATAGGAAAACAAAGTACAGAAATCAGGAAAGACTTGCTCCACATCATTTGTTATGATACAATGGTGAGATGGGCTCTGATCAGAGGATTCCCTTTTCTTGGATAAGTCAGCATTTCACCAAGCACTAAAGCAGCAGTTGGACTACAATTCAAGTTGATTTATGTAGCAGGATTCTGTTTTGTTTGCTTGAGTTGGCAAAGTTTCTCTCTGAGGACTGGGAGATCTCAGCAGCTTCAGCATGAGGCAAGTTGACACAGGGAGGGTGGCAGGAAGGAGCCTTGGTTGTCAGTCAGCAGCAGTGCCTCCGGGTAGCCACTGCATCCTAAACACAGCCCTGGGAGAGTTGACATCTTCCTGAAGGGCTGCCAAAATATTCCCATACCAATATGGAAATTTGAGCCTTTATTAAGTAGCTTACAGTTTCTGCTTGGGTAGATAGGATGCACTGCTGTGAAGATACCCACCGTGCTTTGAAAGAGAGGCAGAGAGATCAGCCAAAGAAGAAGCTGTTTTGGGGAATCCTCACTCTAGTGGAGAAGTCACCTATCTGCCTTTCCCAAATGGGAAACAGAACTAGGAGAAGCAGGCAATGCCCCCCCCCCTCTCTCTGTCTCTGTGTGTGTGTGTGTGTGTGTGTGTGTGTGTGTGTGTGAGTGTGAATGTGCTCCTGTGTGAATCCACATTCAACACATATTGATGTTTTTAAGAAATGATAACTTCTGTGATTTGGAAAGAAAAATTTAAGTGGAATTAGCTTGTCAATGTGAAACCATTACTGGTTATAATTTATTTCAGAATGTTCAAAGTATTGGGGGTAGGGGGCACCCTTGGCTGACAATTTGCAACATTCTGTACCCAGTTAATGACCTTCTACATATGGACTTGAGCAGACGCTATGTGTATAATATATCTCCAGTGTTCAAGAAGGTTGGGCCTAATTGATATCATTAGAGACCTGGTCCCTTCGCACATGGCCTTGGAGATGTCCGTGTTACCAAAAAAGCTGCTTTTGATTTATTTTGCTTTTCTTTTTCATTCTTTAACTCCTTTTTTTCTTCCTTTCTCAAGTTCTGCTCAAAGGCCAACTTGTGAAGGTTAAAAACCCACAATCCAACTGCCAAGTTGGAACACAGGCTTGCAAATCTGTTTCTAAAGCCAGAACATCTAACGAGATGCCCTTGGTATGTCTAACAGGTACAGAATCTTCTTTTTAAAAAAAGGGGGAGCAGTCTATCTGTTAGATACACTAAAACGTTTCAGTCACTTCTCAGATGTTTCCTGTTCCTATTGGAAGAAAAGTATCTGCTTGTTCCAGCTGTAGCAGTGAACTTGAGGCCTCTAAATGATCTTATAAAATTTTCTCTGTTCAAGTTCAGATTTTGTGGCCCCTTAGCTCTTATACAAGTTTCCTTCTCAGCCTTCAACTCACAACAGAACTTTTATAGGTAGTATTCAACTCCTGTAAAGACTTTAGGTGTGACTTCTTTTTATTTAAGTTGAAACAATCCAATAAATATATTCACATTGATTATAGTTAGTAAGCTTATGTGTTTTAGATTATTTTCAAATCACTCCATCTGTCAAGAAAAAGTGATTCTGAAAGCCATCAGCCAGGGATCATGAATTACAGTTGATTCTGGCAGCTCTTAATGTTTAAGTGTGCCGTATAATCGTACAAATTCATTTCTTTAGTGTCTTCATTTGTATCAATTTGATGGCATTCAAAACAAATGCATTGTTGTTTGATATTTCATTAGGATGAAGCTATGAAAAGAAATCATATAGCAAATTATATCCTTGGGATTTTTTAAGTAGCATCTTTGTAGAGTACATGAATATAAAATGATTCCATACCTCTCTCTTAATTGATGCTCAAAACCATGTAAGGAACATAGTATTCCTGATGCTTAAAGAGGTGAAATACTTGGTCGTAAGTCCACCTATTTGAGGGTGGAAGAGTGACGAGTGTGTTTACCCTATAACTTTTACTCAGAGCTATGAGCATTACTGACATCAGCATTAGTGTGTTTGGTGATGGATCAAAAATCACAACGGTACTTGCAAAGCTTCATGAAATTTCTGTCACCAGTACACCTTCTTAATTATTCTGCTTAGAATTTATGTCAATTTTCATTCTGCCTCAATCAAAGTTACTATATTAAGTTTTGTTTGTTTCTGCTTCTTCTCAGCCTTTTCTGACGATTTTCTTTCTGACTGGAATATTCCACTCAAAGTATCAATATTTATGCAATGCAATAAAATAAGATTATGTTCTCAAATTAATAAACATTGTTCCTTACTGAAGGATTTTCAGGGTCAATTGTTATGGTTTGGAAATGAGGTATACCCCAAAAGCTTCTATATTAATGCAGGAATATTTGGAGGTGAAATGATTAGATTATGAGAGCTGTAACCTAACTGACTCATCCTGGTTTGAATAGATCGCCTGGAGAACAACTGTTGGTAGGTGCCACATGGCTGGAGAAGGTGGGTCACTCTGGGTATGCCTTGGAAGGATGCACCATCCTTATCGCCCAGCTTCCCTGCTTCCTATCTGCATGAGTTGAATGATGCTCCCCCATGGCTTTCACTCTGAAGCCATGCTGTTCTGCCACACCTCAGGGGCCCCCAGCAACGGACTCAGTCTACCATGGAATAAACCTCTGAAGTCCTGACACGAAATAAACTTTCCCTTCTCTGAGTTATTCTTATTAGTTATTTTGATCACAGCAAGGAGAAGCACACTATTTTTCAGAGAAATTTCAGGAAGAGAATTTTTTTTTGGTTCAACATCATCTTACATAATGAAGGGATTAATTGCTTTACTTTCATACATGCATACATAATGACAGAGTAGCTTAAATCTGATTCTCATATAGAATCTCCCTGACTTTCCCCACTCCCTAAACTCAGGTCTTCTTTGTAATTTCCCCATGTTTATAGGTATAAAAGTCCATAACATGTATTTTAATCATTGAAATTGCTAGATTTCTACACCTAACTGGCTATATTTCGACTTCTTATGGGCATCAAGTGCACTCTACAGTATTGAACACACCTCCTATTCTCTCCATCTTCATCCCTCCCCCCACCCCCACACTTCTTGGTAGCTATAGTTCCCACATCTTATGTGTTACTTCAAATTTAGTGAGTATATTAAATAAACTAGACTAATTTTCATCGTACCTTAGGTTTTACTCCAGCTTCAACATATGAGAGAAAACATTCAACCCTTAAGTCTCTGTGTTTGGCTTATTTCACTCAACATGATTTTTTCCATTTCCATCCATTTACCTGTAAAAGCCATGATATCATTCTTTCTACTGATTGAGTAGAACTGCATGATTATATATATATATATATATATATATATATATATATATATAAAATCTCACAGTTTTTGGACCCATTCATCCAGTGAAGGGTATATAGGTTGTTCCTATAATTTATCTATTGTAAATTGAGCTGTTCTAAACATTGATATAGCTATATCTCTGTAATAAGCTGATTCTATTTAGGGAAGAGAATCTTTATCTTCAAACATGGTATTTGAGACACTTCTGGGTTCCTTGGGCTTCTGACAGGTCATTCTCTTGTCTGTATTATTCTTTATGCAAATTAGAAAATGTGTACCTCTAGGATAGAAATCACCTTCCTGGATAGAAGCTTATTGAGTGAACTCAGGTTGGATTTCAGGCTCCACCAACTCTCTTATCCATTTTCCTAATGTAGTGACCCCTGTACCACTGCACAAGGAGCAATGGGTATGGAGAACTCACCCCTCTACTGCTTGCTGCCTTCATCCAATAAGACTTGTCATGATCAGCAAGACAACAGAGAGCACAGTTAAGAACCATTATCGCCTAATACACTTTCTTGGGCACAGAGAGTTCTTGTATCAACTTCCCCTTAGAGTGAAGAGCATATAACTATAAATTTCTCTGGTAGCCTTTAATTCCTTTGTTAACGATGCTACATCCCCTTTCACCCCCATCAATCCCATTTGCTTGTTCACCAGAATGCTCCGCTTTGTTCATCCTCCCTCTTTCAGCATATGCATGCTGACCTTCACAACCCCACACATATGTAAGGTTCAAAGAGTTCCCCAGCCATGATCAACAGTGAATAAATCCCAGAGGCAGCATCCTTGTTTTATTTCCCCCATCATTCTCCCCTGCCTTTAGTGTTTTCTCTCTCGAAGCAAAAAGAATCCTGATGTTGTTGGGAAACCAGATGAACGAGCTCAGTTAGCAGAGACATAAAGCGTGTGCTATTTCTTTGGGGAAATCTGAGGTCTAAAGTGCAAAGTACAGTAGACTCTCTTCTAAGTGAGGGAGGGGCGAATTCCTTTGCTGTAAATGGTATTGTCGAGA
>PVKS010030468.1:0-24365 GCA_004027875.1 Aplodontia rufa
TCAGGAACATTAAATTAGATTATTGTAGTATATTTCAGTGATAACCACTAAAAAAAAAAAAGGTGTTTAAATTATAAACTTGTCAAAAAATGTAGTGCCATCAACAACATAATAAAAGAATATAAAAAAAAGGCAAGAGGAAAAAAACAGAAAAACAGGCAAACACAAATCAAAAGATGATGACAGAAGACAGGTGGGGTGGTACATGCCTATTTCAATGACTCTGGAGGCTGAGGCAGGAAGATCTCAAGTTCAAGGCGAGCCTCAGCAACTTACCAAGACCCTGACTCAAAATAAAAAACTCTTGAGATGTAGCTCAGCAGGAAAGCACTCCTGGGTTCAATCCCCAATACCACAAAAGGCAAAAGATAATGACAGATATTAGTCCAACTATATTAGTAACTCTAGTAAATTGTCTAAATGCTCTAAAAAAAAAAAAGCAAACTCATACTGTATTAAAAAACAAAATCTAGGGGGCTGGAGAGGTAGCTCACCAGTAGAGCACTTGCCTGGCATGTGCAAGGACCCTGATTTGGTCCCCGGTACCATATATACAACTAAGTGGAAGAAAACAAAAACCAGATAAAAAAATACATTCTTTCTCTCTTAACAGAAAAATCTGACTTTATAATATTTAAGAGACATACATACCTAAAGCATAGAAACAATTGTATTGAAAACAAAGTCATAGAAAACACATATAAGCCAAATTCTTAAAAAAAAAAAAAAAAAAAACTCCATTAACTAACTTAAGATAACAGCATTTGTGGCTGGACCAGTGGCTCGGAGGTTATAGCACTTGCCTGGCATGCACAAGGACGTGAGTTCAAACCCCAGCACCATGTACACCACAAAGTCTCGGAGCAATGAAACCCACATGAAAAATTTTAAAAAATTGTTTCTCTCTTTCCCTCTCTTTAAAAAAAAAAAAAAAAAAAGAAAAAAGAAAAAGATAACAGCATCCTTTGGTAGAAGTCATAGATGAAGATAAAAAGGTTCAATTTTCAGGGAGATTTAAGTTTTAAATACGTTTGCACCTAGCATATGATAACCTCAAAATGAAGCAAAAACTGACCTAAGGATACAGTATTGGTCACCACAATGGGCAGTTGCAATACTCTCATGTCAGGCAGATGAATAATTCAGCAAGGTAAGCTTTATCTATCAAATTAATGTAAAACTCACCCCCCCCAACAATTAGTCTTCTTTCTTTGAAATGGCACATGGAAGATACACACAGACTATATTCTAACTAAATATTAACAATTTTCAAAGAATACGCATTGAATGGACAATATCCAACCACATTATAAATGTTAAGACTGTAAAGTAATAAAGACTGAAAGACAAAAACAAAACCTCCATACACTACATTTTAAAGACAATGAAAAGCCTTGTATGTGGAGCTAGAGCTGTGCTCAGCAGTTAAGGTGTTTGCCTGGCATGAGCAAGAACGCCAAACCCCAGGAATCACAAACACAACCAAGTGCAGGAGCAAGGAAAACAGAAGAAAAACTAAATAAAAATTGATTCTCTCTCTCATTGTCCTTCTCTTTAAAAAAACAAAAACAAAACAAAAAAGGCTTATGGGTGAAAAAAAATAATGGAAATTATAGACGTGTGGTAATGAAAAATGTTATCAAAAGTTGTGATATGCAGTACAAGTGGTATACCAAGAGATATATACAGCTTAAATATTTATATTGTTAAAGAAAGGCTAAGATACATTTAAAAATATGAAAGGATATACTAAAAATGATGAGCAGGATCAATGAAATGCAAAACAGACTTCAAAAGAGAATCAATAAAGCCACAACTGTGGTGCTTATAATAAGTCTTTGAATAAACTGATGACAGATACAAGCAGAGAGAGAAAGCATATATATTGTGAGGTAGGTAAGCTCAAAAAAGAGGTCGGAAAGTGATCTCCACCAATGACTCATGTCAATTCACGTCCATATTTAAATTTTAAAACCCGTTCGATCTATCTACAGAACAATAAGCACAATGACAGGTGATTGTTGTTTAGTGTCACTGTGCACTTGTGAACAAATGAATCCAGAGTTCTCATCAGCAGCAATACTTGATATTATTTCAACATAACATTTTTAGTTTAAAATGCAGCAATTTGAAGAAACAAAACAAATGTATTGCCTGATGCATTTTTTTTGTTGAGAGAGAATGAATCAATTTTATTTTTTATCAGGCCTTTGTTTCTCTGACACACAGCTGCGTACTTAGTGCTGGGGTTTGAACCTGGGTCCTCATGCATGACAGGCAAGTGCTCCAACAGCTGAGCCACCACTCCAGCTGCTCTAATGCATTGTTATAAAGCAGAAACCTTTCTAATCCCAATCCAATTCAAGAAAAAAGCTCTGCCATGACCTACACATCTCTCCATGTGCTCCATCATAACTGGTCCTCTTCAAAAGTAACCATTTCTTTTACAGTAATGCCTAAAGGTACTATAACCCCTGTGGATCCTCAGACACTAGCTTAACGTTGCCCCCTGGTTTGTCTTTTAAGTTTTTTTTTTTTTGTTGTTGTTTTTTTAACAAATTCTCAGGCCATTATACCTACAGAGTGCCCCAGATGTATCCTGCTTGTTACTCATGAGACAGCTCAATCAACATATTGCTGTGGCCTCTGTACCTTGCAAACTACTGAATTGAAGCCTTGATGATTTAGGTTCAAATCATTTGGCAAAACTACGGTAGTCTCCTTGTTCTTTCCTGAGGCACAAAACAACTGATTTTCACTCTTTCAAAAACAAAAAAGCAAAACAAAACATGCCCTTGAAATTCTACCATGGTGAAATAATAAAAGATGCTTTCCTTGTCTTATTATATCAGGAATCAGCAAATGCTTTCTATTTTAGGCATGCTATATGATCTATTGCAACTACTCAACTTAGGTTGTGTTAAGAAAAAAAAAAAAAGGCCTCACAGACAATCCATTCACAAATTGGTGATGTGGTTCTCATTTTTTTTTTTTTAGTACTGGGGATTGAACTTAAGAGTCTCACACACGCTAAGCAAGCACTCTAAGCTACATTCCTAGCCCTTTTATTTCTAGACAGTCTCAATAAGTTACCCAGGCTGGCCTTAAGCTGGCCACCCTCCTGCCTCTGTCTCCTGAGTAGTCATGATTATAGGCATGCATTACCATGCACAGCTCCAATAAACCTTTATTTATAGCTGGTGTGGTGATGCGTGCCTGTAACCCCAGCAGCTCAGGAGGCTGAGACAGGAGGATCACCAAGTTCAAATTCAGTCTCAGCAATTTAGGGAGGCCCTAAGGTAACTAACTTAGCAAGACCCTGTCTCAAAATAAAAAAATAAAAATGGCTGAGGTCTGGTATGGTGGTGCATACCTGTAAACCCAGTGACTTCGGAAGCTGAGGCTCCAGGCAGCTTAGAAAGACCTGTCTCAAAAAATACATAGGCGGGCTGGAGCAGTGGCTAGCAGTTATAGCACTTGCCTTGCAGGTTCAAACCCCAGCACCACATATACAACAACAAGGTGTCAGAGCAACAAAAACCAGATGAAAAACTAAATAAAATTGATTCTGTCTTTCACTCTGTCTCTTTAAAAAATAAATAAATAAATAAATAAATACCCTAAACAAGGGCTGGGGATGTGACTCAGTGGGTTCAATCTCTGATATCAAAAATAAATTAAGGGGGTTGGGGATTTAGCTCAGTGGCAGAGCGCTTGCCTAGCAAGTGCAAGGCCCCGAGTTCGGTCCTCAGCCCTGAAAAAACAAAAAACAAAAAAAATAAAAAATAAAATAAAATAAAATAAATTAAGGGGTGTCCTGCTTCCAGGTACCCCTCCGCTTTGCAGAATCTCTGCTCTTCTTCCTAAATAAATCCTACTCCTTTTACTCCTTAAAAAATAAATAAATAAATAAAGGGGCTAGAGCCGTGGCTCAGTGGTTTCAGCGCTTGCCTGGCAAGCGCAAGGACCTGGGTTCAAACCCCAGTACCACGTACACAACTAAGTGTTGCAGCAACGAAGGCCATGTGAAAAACTAAAGAAAGTTGTTTCTCTCTTTCTCTAAAAAAAGAATTAAAAAATTAAAAAATATATATCAACATCTGCACTATTTGGTCACCCACAGGTACCATTGTTAGGACAGACAATATAAAAGTTCAAACGTTTAAACATTTTATTTACCAAGCTACCAAGACTATTATCTTCCATAAAGTGAAAAATTAAAGTTACCTTTTCTCTCTTTCTCCACCCTTTCTCTCCTCCCCACCCCTACTCCTCTTTCTCTTCTTCCTAGTTCTGGAAATCGAATTTTTTCTTTTTCTTTTAAAGAGAGAGAACGATAGAGTCAATTTCTTACTTAATTTTTTCATCTATTTTTTTCTTTGGTCAACAGTTGTGTATGTGGTGCTGGGGTTCAAACCTGGTCCTTGCGCATGCCAGTTAAGTAGTGTTTTTACCCCTGAGCTGCCTCTCTACAGCCTCTGGAGATTGAATTTCAAAGAGCACCTTCCACTTAATTGTTATACTTACTGAAATTCAAATGGCTCCATCTTTGGCCAATAGGAACCTCTTATAAGTTGGTTTCTGAATCCTTCTGACTGACTCTACCACACACTGTTATTCTTTGCTACAGAGGCTATCTAGACCTTCTTTCTAGACCAGACCTGGAATTAGCCATTTCTCAAAAGCCTGGAGTTTTGGGGGGGGGGTTTTGTGTGTGTGTGCATGTATGTGTATTTTACATAGGAAGTATTCCAAGACTTTAGTCCAGGCGCTAGAGACACTCAATACTATGGACTGCTTAATATTTCTGTACTTTTCCAGTAGACGTACTTAAAAGAGAAAACTTTATATGTTTACTTATAGATAAAACATAATGTGAGTTCATAAAAATTTCCAATGCTGGGGCTGGAGCAGTGGCTCACCCATTACAGCACTTGCCTGGCATGCGTGACACAGATTCAAATCCCAGCACCACGTACACAAGGAAGTGATGGAGCGACAAAGGCCACATTAAAAACTAAATAAAATGGGGCTGGAGCGGTGGCTCAGCGGTTTCGGCGCTTGCCTGGCAAGCACGAGGACCCGGGTTCAAACCCCAGCACCACGTACACAACTGAGTGTTGGAGAAACTAAGGCCATGTGAAAAAACTAAATAAAGTTGCTTCTCCCTTTAAAAAAAAAAAAAAAACTAAATAAAATGGATTCTCTCCCTCTCTCTTTAAAAAAAAATAAATATATAAAATTTCTAATGTAAATTCAGAACAGCGTTTTACTTGACTGAAGCTCATGTTCCATTAGATTCCCTAAGAAAATGTCAAGGTCACTTTTCACTGTACATTCTTCACTCCTATTTTCTTTCCTGGAGAGTCTTCAATATGCTAATCTATTTTCTTCTCACATACAAGGATGCTTTTTTGAAAGGCCCAATCATAATATACTTTTTTTCCTAAGTTGTATGCTCTTTTAGCCTGGATATCCAAGTTTATTTTCTACCTTTTCCAATTTTTGTTGTAAAATACATGGTAATGTTTACGGCTGTATGTGGATATTCTCTGACGTACAGTATAATTTTCCACAAAGTAGTTCCAAGTGTATGGTTTTTGAGTTTTTTGTTTTTGTTTTGTCTTGTTTGGCTTGGTACTGGGGACTGAACAAAGGGGTGCTTTGGTACTGAGTTACATCTCCAGTCCTTTTTATTTTTTAAGAGTCTAAGTTGCTGAGGTTTGCCTCAAACTTGTTATCCTCCTGCCTCAAGTCTCCAAAATTACTTGGATTACAGGTATGTGCTACAGCGCCCAGCACTGCTTGTTATCTGCCATTTTCTCTTGAACTCTTTTTATTTTTAAAATGTTCTTCCTTCTGCAAGGTGCAGTGGGGTATACCTGTAATCCCAGTGGCTTAGGAGACAAAGGCAGGTGGATTGCAAGTTTAAAGTCAGCCTCAGTAACTTACTGAGACTCTGCATCAAAAAAATACAAAGGGCTAGGGATATGGCTCACAGTGGATAAATGTCTCTGGGTTCAATCCCTGGTTACCCCACCCCCCCAAAAAAAAGGAAGGAGGAGAAATTTTGGGAAAGGGGAAAAAAGGTAGAATGAACTTAACAAAATCATACCATGTGAATGCATAATTATACCATAGTGAATTCCATCCTTATGCATATGTATAAATCATCAATCAAAAATAAACAAGTGAAAGACCAGTAGAAGCTAGACTCAGTGGCATACACCTGTAATCTCCGGCACTCAGAAGCCTGAGGCAAGAGGATCCCAAATTCAAGGCCAACCTGAACTTACTAGAACTGTCTCAAAATAAAATAAAAAAGCGCTGGAGTATAACTCAGTGGTAGATAGAGCACTTGTCGAGCATGTGTGATAATGGGTTCAATCCATCCCCAGTACTGGGAAAAAAAAAAAAAAAAAGAGGTGGGGGAGAGACAGAGAATGGACAAATATAGGATAGAATTATAAGGCACAATGAAACCTGGAGCAATTTAAACAACACAATTTAAGAGGAATTTAAAAAATGTATTCCAAGGTTTAAAATGTGTAATTAAAAACAACAAATATAGGATAGAATTATAAGGCACAATGAAACCTGGAGCAATTTAAAGAATACAATTTAAGAGGAATTAAAAAAAATGTATTCCAAGGTTTAAAATGTATAATTAAAAACAACAATGAGCATACAGATTTTTTGGGTAGTTTTAAAATTCAGAATGCTATAGAAAAACAGAAAAAGCTGTAATCTTTCCTGATGGGAACAGAAAGAACAAGTTTGAGAACAGTAGAGAAGGAATGATCAGGCAGCCAGAAATAAAAACTGCACGAAGTCCAAACCAATGGCATAAGTCCTAGGCAATAAGAATAGGGAAAAGACACTCTTGCAAAGGAGTCACATGATGAGAGTCACATTTTAGAAATTAGCAGACTGCAGAAATTGGGGTGGAGAGAGAGATGAATAAAAGCAAGTAGAAAAATCAGGTGGAAGATAATGGCTTCTAGTATGTTAGGCATCAGGGTTGATAAGGCAGACACACTGGGAAGATATGAGGAAGCTCAGAGCAGGGTCTCGGTTAACAGAAAACTGATTTCAAGTTAGAGAGAACTGATACAGGGTCAAGAAAAAGAAGGGAAAGATGAATACTGAATTAAATATATCTTTAAGTAGGAACTTTCTAAAAACCAGCAATTCCTGATAATTATGAAGGCTGGGGAATTTGGTTCATCAGAGTTGATTATACTAATTTTTAATGAAGGACATTAAAAAGTTCATCACATTCTTCATGAACCATTCTCATTCTTTTTGTTCCTAATCACTTTTTTTTTTCTTTTAAGAGAGAGGAGCAGTGAGAGAAAGGGAAAGAGAAAATCAATTTTATTTAGTTTTTCATGTGGCTTTCATTGCTCTGACACTTCATTGTGCATGTGCTGCTGGGGTTTGAACCCGTGTCCTTGCGCATACCAGGCAAGTGCCATAACCACTGAGCCACCGCTCCAGCCCCCCAATAACTTTCTTCATGGCATAGATAATAATATTTCATAAAAAAATTTGAAAATATTTACTGTCTCAAGAAAAAACTTACGAGTGAAATATCATCTAAATTCTTACCTTGTTTTTCTATATTATCTCCTTTTGTTTCCTCTTCTTTAATGGGGGGACTTATTCTGGAGGTCCTGCTTTGCCCCTGGACTATTTCTCCTAGCAATTCTTCCTGAGAAGATCGAGTTCTGGGAGCAACTGGAAGTGTCTGTTTCTGTGGGACTTTAATATAAGCAAAATACAAACACAGTTAACATATCAAACTTCACTAACGAACATGTCATGTCATATAAAACATAAAAGCCGCCTTGGATTCAGAATGCTCAAGGAATTTGAAACAGAGGTCCATAGATACCATCTTGTTTTTCTTAAAATATTCCTGACAAAAATGCCCATACATATGTAAATAATATCTACCCGCTTAAGCCATATGCCATAAACACAATATAGAACATATGTATTCATTTTTAATAAAATGCAGTTTAGGCTCTGCTTTGTGATCTAAACTCATTTTAAAACTATAATTTAAATAACCTAGGTAAAAAAGTTTGTGTTTCTTAAAATTTGGGGATCACGACTTACTATAAAAGGAGAATATTTTAAGACACGGAAATTCTCAAAATTTGTCACTACTCTAAACAATACTGCTGGTTGACCAAAAAAGGGAATGTAAATAAACATTTAGGTCAATACTGGTCTATACCTGATTATAATCCTTATTCTACATGCCAAACCCTGTTTAATTTTATGTTCAGGGTTAAATTAGGGATTGAGAGAATCAGGAGACCAAGGAATGTCAGGATCAAAATTGGACAGCTAGAGGCTGGAGCAGTGGCTCAGCAGTTGAAGCACTTGCCTGGCATGTGCAAGAACCAGGGTTCAAATCCCAGCACCATGTACACACACAATGAAGTGTCGGATCAATGACAGCCACATGAAAAACTAAATAAAAAAATTCTCTCTCCCCTCCTCCCCATGCTTCTTCAAAAAAAAAAAAAAAAAAAGAAATGAAAAGAAAAAAAAGAGGGGGACAATGACAGTGAGCAAGAAAGAGTGAATTAATTTATTTTTTTTCATCTGGCCTTCATTTCCCTGACACTGTGTTGTGTATGTGGTATGGGGTCTGAACCAGCATACTCATGCATGCCAGGCAAGAGCTGTAACCACGGAGCCACCATTCCAGCCCCTGTTTAAAAAAAAAAAAAAAATTTTTTTTTGACAGCTAACATTTTGCTTCCGGAAGGAATCACACACAAAAAAAGAAAGAATGGATCAGCAGAATAATGCTATTAAGAACATTCATCAAGTTAGGCATAATAGTGCACACATGTAATCCCACTGGCTCAGTAGGCTGAGCCCGTGAGCAACTTAGCAACTTAGATCACTAGATCCTGTTTCAAAATAAAATAAAATATTAAAAAGGGCTGAGGAGGGGTTGGGGATTTAGCTAAGTGGCAGAGCACTTGCCTAGCACGTGCAAGGCCCCAAATTTGGTCCTCAGCCCTGGAGAAAAAAAAAAGGGCCGAGGATACAGTTCAGTGGTTAAGTGCCCCTGGGTTCAATCCCTGGTCATGGGGGGAAAGAAATTCATCAAATTCATAGTAAAATTTTTAAAATAATTTGAGAGTTGGTAATTACCATCTTGTTACCAGTTTTCTACACTGGCATACAGGGCACAGAGTACAGAATTTAATAGGAATATAAAAACAGTACCCCACTATTTGAATTTCAGAATGAGCTTTTTATAATAGTTTCCTTTGTCTGGAAAACACGTACTACCTTGATATTCTGTCAAAAAATTTGCTTACTGCTCCTACTCTGATGAGGGCAGAAGCATCATAAATGAGTCAGTTTTCTACCTCATAGTCTGCTGATGGGTTCCACTGAAAGGCAAGCTTCTATACTAGTTCTGAATTTATCTCTGAGGCTGACGATGTAGCTTGCTATCATGTAGCACACCCTGGATCCCATCCCCAGCAACACACATAATGACAAACTTTTAACGTCTAGCTAGGTGTAGTGACACATGCCTATAATTCTAGCAACCTGGGAGGCCAAGGCAGGACCAAAGTAAATCCAGCCTACACAACTTAGCGAGACCCAATCTCAAAATTAAAAAAAAAAAAAGGGGGGGGGTACTGTGCTGGGGGAGATGTAACTCTTAGGTAGAAAACTCCTGGGTTCAATCCTTAGTACTCCCCCACCCACCCACAAACCTTCACTTTTGCCACTTATCATTATCCAATTTGGCATTTTATTGTCCTTGGAATTGAAAACTAGTACATTTTACCTCTGAACTACATACATCACCAGTTTTTTGTTCTGATATAGTCTCCCTAATTTGCTGATGCTCTTAAATTGCTGAGACTGTACACAAATCTGTGATCCTCCCATGCCAGCCTCCCAAATTGCGGGATTATAGGTGTGTGCCACTGTGACCTGTAACTTTGCTCCTCTTTCTACATCATATATTCATAACTAATGTTGAATTTAATGCTATTAATATAAAAGTCTCACTTTTTTAAATCAAAACTCCCTTTAAGATTTGCTGGGTGGCTCAGCAGTCATGGCGCCTGCCTGGCATGCATGAGGACACGGGTTCAAATCCCAGCACCATGTACACAACAAAGTGTCAGAGCAACAAAGGTCACATGAAAAACTAAATAAAATTCTCTTTTTCTCTCACTGTCCCTCTCTTAAAAAAAAAAAAAAATATATATATATGTACTATCTGACATACACTGGAAAGAATAAATGGCATTAGTGTTCACAAGAACTAAGCTCTAATGAGTTTCTTAAAACTGGTCTCATTTCCTTTTAAAAACACTTAGGGAGGCTGGAGCAGTGGCTCAGTGGTTGGAGCACTTGCCTGGGATGCACGAGGACCTGTGTTCAAACACTAGTACCACATACACAACTAAGTGTCAGAGAAACAAAGGCCAGATGAAAAAAATAAATAAAATTGATTCTTTTTCTCTCTCTCTTTAAAAATAAATAAATAGGGACTCAAGCGGTGGCTCAGCGGTTATGGAGCTTGCCCGGCATGCGCAAGTACACAGGTTCAAACCCCAACACCCATGTACACAACTAACACCCACGTACACAACTAAGTGTCAGAGCAACATCAGCCATTTGAAAAACTCAATAAAAATTGATTCTCTGTCTCTCTCACTATCCTTCTCTATTTAAAAAGAAAAGAAAATCTTATTTAAAAAATAAATAAAAAAATAAAACCACTTTTCTGTTTTAACTTCATCTTGGTTTATTTTTTAAAAAAAAAGAGACAAGGATAGAGAGAGAGAGAGAGAGACAGAGAGAATCAATTTTTACTGAGTTTTTCACATGGCTTTTATTGCTCCAACACTTAGTTGTGTATGTGGGTGCTGGGGTTAGAACCTGTGTACATGCACATGCCAGGCAAGCGCCGTAACTGCTGAGCCACTGCTCCAGCCCCTTCATCTTGGTTTTGATATATCAAGGTACCTTTACTTCACCACAACTCAGGGGCAAGCATTTTTAGCTTACTGAAGAACTCTCTTACCCACTGAAAACAAATTTCACTTAAATTACCTGCAGAGTAGTTAGTTGTTTTTGTTACAGATTCTTGAGCTTCAGATATAGCCTTCAAAATTAGATTCTTGTTAGCTTGCTTAGAAGGTGGAAGAGAAGGTCTAAGATTAGAAAAAAAAAAAGATAGTTTTATAACATTTTAAATTTCAATTCTTTACATGTTAACATTTCATTATGCCTCTACTACAACCTTATATAAGTGTTAAACAGACAACCTGTAGTTTTTAGTGGCATGGCACTTGGCTATAGCATGCACAAGGCCCTGAGTTTGATCCCAGCACAATTTAAAACAAAAGGAAAACAAAAACAACAGAAGACTGCATTGAGCAGTTAAACATTAATTTCCAGCCAAGTTCAGATACCTCCTTTCAGGCTTTGCTGGCACAGATACACTGCTGGACACACTTCCTGTTCGGGAGCCATAATCATCATCTTCTTCCTCCTCTTCTCCATCGTGATTGAACTTTTTTACTTTAACAACTGAACTCACCACAGGCAACTTTCTCTTCCGAAAGTTTTCATCCTACAATCAGATATGTTTATGCTTATCTAGTCTCAGAAAATAACGAAGTTCTACCACAAAACGTTTTAAGGAAAAAGACGATGATATTAAGAATTCACAAGGGGAAAAAAAAAAAAAGAATTCACAAGGTACCTTCTAGTTTCTTATAAAAAAGTATAAAACATTGCTTCAAATACCCAGCATTCAGCTAAAACAAAACTAAGAGCTCTACGTTCATTTTATAAATGGCTGTACAAAACACTGCTGAGGAAATAAAAGGGTGTAACTTTGTTACTTACTACCAATTACCATAAACAACCTAAAATTGGCCAATCCCCCATTCCACTAGAAATCATAAACTCCTTATAACACTAACTGGAATGCCAGAAATTCGAAGAAGGGATACAGACGTGGTATAAACTCTTTCCAGGAGCCAGCCACAGAGAGGAAAATTTGGCATAACATGTTGAATAGCAAAGAAATTAATCTAAAATAAGCTTACAATATGCATTGTTACTTCATATTCACTTAAGCACTGCCAAACCGTGGCCTAACAATTTACAAATATGTACAAACCTCAATACTCATTTTTTCTGAGTTGTTTCTGAAGAAGGGACTGTAAGTCTCTTCTAAACTGCTAAGTATTTCTGGTTCACACAAACGTCCTGTTTCATACATGCGGTTGTTCGGTACATCGAGTTGCTTGGCAGCATGAATACTGTTTTGCTGCTGTTGAAACTGCAATCTGTTTAAATGAGTACCACTATCTGCATTTCGACTTGCAGGTGGTCGATAAATTTCAATAGAAGGGCGAGAAGAACCATATGTGAGTGTCACTGTAGGTTTTTTCTGAGATAAGGGATTCTCCTGCACAAAATTAAGGTCTTCATCAATAAGATCATCTGGTTCCGGCTTAATATCAATCACATCTTCAGAGGGTGCTGGCTCCCTCAGAGGTTTCACTGTAGACATTAGTCGGGTCGCAGCTCCGTCATCATAAGTCTGTCTATTAAAAACAAAACATGCTTTAAAAAACATGACATTAAATGCAATCATTTAATTCTGGAAAATTTACAACCTAAGCATTTATATTGTTTATAGGGGGCAAAATATAGAAGATTCAAGAGACTGGGGTATGGGCAATTCTAGTTTAAGAATATATACACATCATATTGTTACTTTATATACATTTATGATTATACAATAACTCAATAAAAAATTTAAAAAAACAAGACATATTACAATCAGATTACAGGCATTATCTCCGAATCTTCAAAGAATGTTAAAAATTTTTAACAATGGGGCTGGAGCGGTGGCTCAGCAGTTACTTACGGCGCTTGCCCAGCATGCACAAGTATGAGAGTTCAAACCCCAGCACCACGTACACAACTAAGTGTCGGAGCAACAAAGGCCGCATGAAAAATTAAATAAAATTCATTCTCTCTGTTTCTTTCTCTCAGACTGTTCCTCTCTCTTAAAAAAAAAAAATTAATAAGCAAGAATGAAAAAACAAACAAACAATAAGCAATAATGGATACTCCCAGGCTGGAGCACTAGCTCAATGATTAGAGTACTTGCGGGGCATGCATGAGAATCCAAGGTTCAAACCCCAGCACCACGTATACAACTATTTGTTGGAGAAACAAAGGCCAGATGAAAAAATAAAAATTGATTCTCTGATTCTCTTTCACTTTGTCCCTTTTTTTATTTGTTGAATATGGACTTAAAATTAGGAAGGGATCATTATCAAACAATCAAGAACAAATGTATAGGGGCTGGAGCGGTGGCTCAGCGGTTTCAGCGCTTGCCCGGCAAGCACAAGGACGCAGGTTCAAACCCCAGCACCACATATACAACTAAGTGTTAGAGCAACTAAGGCCATGTGAGAAACTAAATAAAGTTGTTTCTCTCTTTCTCTGTCTCTCTCACTGTCCTTCTCTCTTTAAAAAAAAAAAAAGAACAAATTTATATTCACATAGCAAGCCCCTTGTGGGAAAAAAATTAAAAAAAAGATTAAAAGAATGGATACTTCCTTTACATATTTCATTCAAAACTACTTTAAAATTGTATTCTTTTATTAAACTTTGATTTACTACATTTGAAATAAAATGTCTTTTCTAGGCCTTAATAATGGATAGGTCTGGCGCTGGAGCAGTTACAGCACTTGCCTGGAACGCATGAGGGCACGGGTTAGAACTCTTAGCACCACGTACACAACTAAGTGTCCGAGCAATGAAAGCCTCATGAAAAACTAAAATTGATTCTCTCTCTCACTGACCCTCTGTCTCCATGAAATAAATAATGGATAGGGCTTATCCATTATTTTATTTAAAGAATTGCTCATGATTACTTCATCAATTCTGCAAAAATTAATGAAAACAGTAAGTGAAAAAAAATGGAAATATCACATGCCCATCTGCACATAGCAGGTGAATGTAGGACTCTTACCTGGTATTAGTGGTTTTCTGCTCCTGTGAACTTGTAGAAACTCTGGAATCCTTTTTTTCAGGTCTAGTGCTAGAAACGGCAATGGGAGGCACTGCAGCTTCGTGCCTTCTCTCATCTCCCCGACTGAAGCTACTCTTGTTGGAAGGCACGTTATTATCAAAGATGTTGGTATCAGAAGACTTTAGACTAGAGGGTTCTGGAAAGAAAAATACATGATCCTTATAATCAATCAATTTTTATTAAAACTTGTTCCTCTTCTATCACTAATTCAAAAGCAATTTGTTTATTGTAAAGAACTTTTAAAATATAAATAAAAATCACCAATTACCACAAAGGTTACCTTTTGATAAGGTATACTACCCGTTTTGAAAATTAAGATACACATGTTGTGTTCTCATGCTATTAATTCCACATGATTTTAATAGCTAGTATTCCACACATAGTAATACAATTTATTCAATTTATTATTGCTGGACTTTTAATTTTCAATTATATAATAGCTAGGCATATTTGAGGTTAAATTCTTCCACACATCTATATTTCCTTAGGATTAAATGCACTGCTCCCCCCTACATACTAAAATTATTTGTTACAATAAATCCACTTCTTTTATATTCATAAAAATGTGCTTCCTTACAAAGTTCAAATGAGACACTGTTTTTAGAATCATATGCAAGAGCAAGCAGAATTCCAAAAAACCTCAATGTTATAAATCTTACCAGTTGTAACAGAGCGAAGTTTATCTAAAACACCATGAAGCCTAAAAAAACAAAAACAAAAACAAAAATAAAGCCTCCCTTAAGAAAAATTTTTTTCAATTGCCACTTTAAATTTGATATTATATCCAGATATTGATACATAACATTTAATGGATAAACAGTACTAAAATTAACTTTCTAGTTTCATCCTTTAAAAAAGGCTTTTTTTTTTTTTAAATACTATATAAGTGAACTGAAACTCATTTTTTTCTTCACTATTTTCAATATCTAGCCTCTATAAAAATGAAGGCAATGGGGTAGGGGTATAGCTCATTGACAGATTAGTTCTTAGCAGGTACAAGGCCCTAGGTTTACTCCGTGGCAACAAAACCCAGGAAAATAAATACATAGATATATTGATCGATCAATCTGGAGTAGTCTCCAAAAATATCACCTTTTCTTGGGTACCGGGACTGATCCCAGCGGCGGTTAACTACTAAGCCACATCTTCATTCCTTTTCATTATTTTTATTTTAAGACAGGGTATTGCTAAATTACTTGGGGCCTAAGTTGCCAAGGCTGGCTCTGAACTTGTAATCCTCCTGCCTCAGCCTCCCAAGTTGCTGGGATTACAGGTGTGTCCCATTACATCAAGTTATTTTTTGTTTGTGCTAGGAACTGAACTCTGGTCTTACACATGTGAAGCACAAACCCTACGACTGAGCTATACCCCCAACCCAGCAGTTTATATTTAACTACTTACATGATTTCTTGGACAACTTAATTTTAGCTAATAAATGATTTCAAAATATCATTTCACTATAACTATTATTTTCAAAATTAATGCTGTAAGCAAACACAGTCCACAACCTTCCTTTTAATATAACCAATTTTGGTAATATTTACTAGCAGTTGCCTTGCAGTTCTTCCAACAGACAAGCCCCTCACACTGAAAATCTCATTATGTTGTTTTACTGAGAAAACATACCAATGTCCCCAAGGACAAAATAATTTCAGGGCTTCAAAATATCAGGATAGTCTGTTTGGGGCTGGTGTTTAATAAACACTTAACTTAGTGAAGCAAGATGCCAAAATGAAGGTATCACTCTTGCATCAGTACATCTCAAATTACTGAATTTCTGGCAAAATGAAAAGTTGAATTAATTCAGGTTCAAAAAATGGTTATGTCTAAGAAATCTGTTTAGAGTTGAGAACAGTGATACATGTCTACATTCCCAGCTACTCAGGAGGCTGAGGCAGGAGGACTGCAAGTTCAAGGTCAGCCTGGGCAACCTGAGACCCAGTCCCACAATTAAAAATAAAAAGGACTGGAATGTAGCTTAGTGGTAGAATGCCCCTGGGTTCATTATCCAGTAACTCCCTCCCCCAAGGAAAAATGCTGTCTAGACTTTCTCATCAAGTTATCTGGAAAAGGATCTACTAGCTACATTTCCCATCTTAGATTAGCTGAACTCAAATCCAAAATGGCCCAAAGGTTAAACCAAAGGTCAAGTAAAAAAAAAAAAAATTGTGAAACAAAACAAATACTTGGACTACTAAAAATGTTAATTAAAAAAAAATGTACTCAAGAATGGTAAAATTTCCCCAAAGATGCATCATGATCTTTGCAATAAGCAATGACAGACTGTAATAAATAGGTCACCCACAATGAAGCAATGTGCAATCTGAGGATCAATGCCCTCTAATAACGTTCTCCAAAGTTGTACAATATAAACCCAGAGAATTATGTATAGAATTTCAAGATGAATTTACCAAAACTAGAGCATTCAGTTGTCTGGAAGGACAAAAACATGGTGAAGACAGTCTCTGGCTTAAAGGCAATAAATTACTGGGCATCATCTCCCTTCTCAGCGCCTATTTGCTTCATCTTGTCACTCAAATTAACCAGGTCATGTGTTCACTCCACTTTGCTCCAGTAACTTTCTCTGTAAACAGTGATTCGTAGTCCAAGAGCCCTCATGAGGGTATTTCCTACCTCTATCCTCAGCTATCTCTATTCTCCCCCATTCTCCAACATGGTACCTGGCTGGCCTTCTTAAATTCAATCCTACGCTTTTAGTCAGTATTCTCAACTAGACCCATGTGTGGTTTAGAAATGAACACTCCAGATTACAAGAGCAATCTATTCAAAAACAAAGATGCTTATTTTAAAATTCTGAACTTTAAAGATGAGTGAAATAGGGTCTGGAGCGGTGGCTCAGTGGTTTCAGTGCTTGCCTGGCATGGATGAGGACCCAGGTTCGAACCCCAGCACCACATACACAACAAAGTGTCTGAGCAATGAAAGTCCTATGAAAGACTAACAAAATTGATTCTCTCTTTAAAAAAAAAAAAAGATGAGTGAAATATTTTGTCAAATGATGGCATATTTTAAACATGAAAAAAGCTGAAAAATTAAGAAACAAACAAACAAAAAACAACTCAGGAGGCTAAGTTGGAAGGATCACAAGTTCAAGACCAGCTGGGGCAACTTAGCAAGACTGTGTCTCAAAATAAACAATAAAAAGGGTCGGAGACGTAGCTCGGTGGTAAAGTTAGAGTCCTTGTGTTCAATCCCTAGTACCACAAAAAATAAACAACAAAAAACCTTTGTCCTATTAAAACTAATTGGAAAGCACAAGTAAGGATGCCAACCCAGTCTGAACAATATCTGATGCTTGGTGTTTTCAACTGATTTTGGTGGGGGGAGGGAGGAGGAAGGAATTTTAAGATGCAAAAGTTTACAAAAGAAACCTAACTGTAGCTGACACATATTTTGAACCCTATGGGCAGGCACACCTACAAGCTCTTCACATGTGTCAGTTCATTTAACCCTCACAATTCTATACGCAGGTGAGTTAGTACTCCCATTAAACAGATGGAGAAAAGAATGCAACATACAGAGCCACATAAGCTTTGGCAGTCCGGCTCCAAAGGCTGGCATTCACAGGTTGAAAACTGCTTCTCCACACTAAATCCAACTTGACTGTCAAGAAGCTCTTTCCAGATAAATACCTATTCTGACCTCTGCCAACTTTGATATGAGTCATAGATATTCAGAAACATACCATACGGTGAATCGAATTGTGTTGTTCCCTAGAAACAGGGACAGGTCCTCTGTCATTTGGTCCTGACTTTTCTTGTTGGCCACCATCACCATAATGTAATCAGGAAGTTCTTCATCTATTTAAAAGGAAAAGTATATCAAAACTTTTTTGTTTTCCTCAATATTTGTATTTAAGAGTTCATGTGCTTGAACATGTAGATGTAGTTTTAAGAATTAATATCTCTATTCTAATTAGGTCAGACAGGAAAGCTCAATTTTGATTTTTTTTTTCCTCTTCATCCCACAAGTACTTCAATTACTAGAAGGATGGGTATTAGGAATAATTGATGAATTCCTACTTATAAGACTAGATATCATGAATTACAGAACTAACGTTGAGAATGCATTCATTTTCCTGAAGTTATTTTTTAAATAATGTTCATTAACTTCAGAAAAGCTTCTAGAATGTATATGGACATACCCCGAGAATAACTGTTATGCTTATTAATTTTCTGTTTATCTACGTTTCAAGGTAGCACTCATTTCTCAAGGGGACGTCATTATCCCTGGTAAAGGTAGAGGCAGACTTCAATGAGTGTAACGAGTTTACAGCAACGTGAAATAAACTACAGCCCCCAAAGCTACACAACTTAAAATTTTCAATCTTCAAACTACTTAGCTAGGGGCTGTGGGTATTGTAGCTCAATGATACAGCATTTGTCTAGCATGTACAATGAACGCCCTGGGTTCAATCCATAGCACCAACTGAAAAAGTATATGTAATAATTAGTTAAATAACATCAACTCACTCTTATCCTCTCAGTGGTAACCCTAGACAGTGATTATGAGGGTGAAATCCTGGACAAAAATAAAACTAAAAATCACAGATTAAAAAAAAGGATAAGGAAGCAAAAGTCACTGTAAGAAATTATAATCTCTCCCAAGCAAAAAGGATAGTTCTTTACTAAAATGCTTTTATACTTTAAAAATACTCTAATTTCCATGTAGGGAGAAAGGTTCATTTCAGAAGTATAATCAGACACTTGTTTCAAAGAAAAATATCAAAAATCCAGTTCAAAAATAGTAAAATATATTGAGAAAGCACAACCTACAAAAGGAAAGAGGTCAGAAAATTTCACCAAAGCATGCATTATATGAAGATACAAGGACTATTAATCACTTATTTTTCTTTTGTAGAGTTATCAAAAGGCTCCCATTGCTTTCTAGCACTTACAGTAAATAGTTGGAAGCTTATTTATGCATACTGGTAACTCAGAAAAGGTCAACAAACAAGTCTGAAGTCTTGACAGTTTTTCTTCATAATGTCAATGATTCAAAAACTGCTCTTTCGCTGTCACTATGCAGTAGTCTGCATTTTCTAAAATTTTTTGAAATTAGTGCTGGCCTGAGTACAAGGAAGGGACAGAGAACGACATGAGGGAAAGATACAAAGAAGCCCCTAGAAATTTGCGGGGTGGCGGGGGGTGATGGATATGTTCATTATCTTTTTCTTGGGTATGTGGTACTAGGGTCCCAGAGCCTTGCACACGCTAGCCAAGCACTCTACCAACAAACTACGCTCCCAGACTTCTATGCCATCTTCTTGACTTGTGGTGATGGTTTGGGGATATACAAGAAATACCAAAGTGTAGACTTCATGTTTAATTTAATGTATGTCAATTATTTCTCAACAAAGCTCTTAGTAATTCACGGGTTGTGCTGGGCACTGTAGTATATCCCTGTAACCCCAACTACTCAGGAGCCTCAGGAAGAAGGAACACAAGTTTGAGGTTAGCCTGGGCAACTTAGCAAGACACTGTCTCTAATAAAAACACACAAAGAAAGAAAAGGAAGGGAATGGCAGGAATATAGTTCAGGGAATAGGTGATTGCTTAGCATGTGTGAAACACTGGATTTAACCCTCAATTTGAAAAAGAAAAATTATAGGTTGCTTTCTGAATAGACATACTATGAAAAATAAAAATCTAACAAAAAAATTAACATGTGGGCAAGATATATTCTCCCAGAACTCTGATAAACTTTGTAAATTCATTTGAAATCAGTACAACGAAAAAATAGTAAAAACCTTGACTGTTTCTGGAAGCTCATACTTCTAAAAGGTAAATGAGAAAATCTTATCTGAATTACTTATAACTGACATCTGAAACAAATGACCTTATTAGCTCCTAAAAAAAAAAAAAAAAAGGTTGTTCATCTTGTTCATCTTTGTATCCCACCCGTGAGCACTCAACTGTAATCCCACTGACTCAGAGGGCTAAGGCAGGAGGATCGCAGCTTGAGCAACTTAGTGAGACCATGTCTCAAAATAAAGTTTTAGAAAGGGTTGGGGGTATAGTTTAGTACTAGAGCACCCTGGGTTCAATCCCCAATATAAGGGACAGGGGTAGAGGAAGAAAAGAAAGAAGACATATTCATAACCCATAGTTCTTCCTCCTTTCTCTCTCCTCCAGCCACCCAAGACACAAAAAAGGAAGAAGGCCAAGTAGGAGAAAATGGTTCTAGCCCCTGCTGTAATCAAGAAGCAGGAAGCCAATAAGACGGTGAGTCCCTTGTTCCACAAAATCTAAGCTTTGGCCCTAGACAGAAAATCCAGCCCAAAAGGAACCTTATGCATGCTGTCAAATAGCCCCACTACATCTGGCTGCGGCAGCAAAGGGTTATAAGCAGCTAAAAATGCCTCCTATGAGGCAGCTGGCCTGGAACTAACAGCTACCCCAACTGCTTAAGCTTGCCTACCAGTACAGAACGAAGACTACGCAGAAAAAGCAGAGGCTGTTGGCATGGGCTGAGAAAAAAGCTCCTGGCAAAGGGGACAACCCCACTAAGAGACCATGGGTGCTTCGAACGGGAATCAAAAATGTCATCGCCTTGGTAGAGAACAAGGTTCAGCTGGTGGTGATTACACATGTCATGGATTTCATCAAGTTGGGTGTCTTCCTGCCCACCCTGTATTACAAGATGGAGTTCCTTAGTGCATGATGGTGAAGACCAGGCTGGGACATCCAATTCATAGGAAGATGTGCACCAGTGTTGCCTCCATAATTAACTCAGAAGACAAAGGAGCTCTGGCTAAGCTGGTAGAAGCTACCAGGACCAATCACAATGACAGATATGAGAAATGACGCCACTAGGAAGGCAATGTTCTGGATTCAAAATCTGCAGCTCACACTGCCAAGCTGGAAAAGGCAAAGACTAAAGAAATTGCCACTTTCTTTTTTTTAAAGAGAGAGGGACCGTGAGAGAGAGAAAGACAGAAACCATCTTTATTTAGTTTTTCATGCAACTTTCGTTGCTCTGAGACTTCGTTGTGTACGTGGTGCTGGGGTTTGAACTTGCATACTTGTGCATGCCAGGCAAGCGCCAGAACCGCAGAGCCACCAGAAATTGCCTCTTAACTGGGTTAAATGTACACTGTTGGATTTTCTGTACATAAAAGAGTCCTTCAAAAAATAGATAATCAAATATTCTTTGAAGGATTGTTTTCATAACCTTAAAGAGTTCCGGACGATTTACTATTAAGATTAGAAAGTTGCCCTTTTCAGGATAATGGAATATACACATACAAAGGATTAAGTACTTGCTGTAAACATAGCAGACATATTAAGGACCCAGAAGAGCTCAGTTACTTGATCTTAAATCTGCTACTATTAGTTCTATGTGGCCCTCAAGACTATTTTTTTAATTGTAAGAGGAAGAATACTACCTATCACCTCAACCCTAGCACCATCTTCACGAACAAATGGAACAATGTGTTTCATGATGGACTAATTTTGCAACAAGGTTTTTAACAGGCTCAAAATTCTTTAAGTCAGTCTGATAAACTGTGTTTACACACTCAATAGGAATGTAAGCTTGTGCTTTCATGTGCTAGAATTAAAAAAGTTCTTACTAGGTTTTCTGTGGCTTTCTCTTTTTGAGCCCAAACAAGTTCCTCTGGTATTCACTAAATGTTGAATGAAAAGAATAAATAAATACTGGTTCAGCTTCATCTTCTACAACCTTCAATTTCCTCATCTGTTAAAGTCTTACAAAAATCCTGACAACAAATAATTTTTGAAATTTGCCTATCAAGTGGTAAGCAAGTCATAAACTAGGAAGTCTCAAACTTTCATTTACGACAAAGCTGCAATCCCCAGGCCTTTTAGATTTTATTTTGAGACAGTCTTGCTAAGCAGTGCATAAACTAGAAACTCTCAAACTTTCATTTGCTAAGCTACATCCACAGGCCTTTTTTTGTATTTTGAGAGTCTTGCTAAATTGCCCAGGCTAGCCTTGAACTTGGAATCTTCCTGTCTCAGCCTCCTGAGTTGTTGGGATTATAGAACGTACATCACACCCAGCAGTTACTTATTAATTCATTAAAAACAATATAAACATCACATGTGTATATGGTTAAAACCAAATTGTCAACATAAAAATAAACATTTTTAATACAATAACATTTCCAAAACAAAAATCAGATGCAAAGAGTGGCCTTATTTTATATTTATAAATCTCTTTAACACTAAGGCCAATAAATTCTAATACCTGTTTCTTTCATTTAATCTGTTGTAATAATGCTGTTCACATGGAAGAATATGAAGAAAATCTAGGATCACACTGACATATACTTGTATTTTAACAGGCTTTACAAATAATGTGGATATTCTTGTTATACTACACCAAAAATCAACAAGTGATAATTTACTAAATGTTAGCAATAATGTGGAATCTAAAACTATATCAAATACCTTTTTGCATTAGTAAAAGAAATTCCACTGATTGATCATGTGTTTTTAATGACTTCTACCCAAATGTAACTGCTTAACATTATGCATGGGTCACTAGGAAAACACTGGTTCACTGAGCTAGAGAAGGAATGACATGTTGATAACTTTCATTATATAAGAATTACACTTGTAGCCAGGCATCATGAAGCATTCAACATCCGTAATCCCAACTAACCAAGAGGTTGAGGCAGGAGGATTATTTCCAGGCCTACCTCAGTAAGTTAGCAAAACCCTGCCTCAACAATTAAAAATAAAAAGGGCTAGGGATGTAGCTCAGTGGTAGAATGCCCCTGGGTTCATCCCCATACTGACACACATGCACATACACATCTCTAAATATTTATTAATACCTCCAAAATTTCATGAGAAATTGTCTAAGTACTGGAATCAGGTACATGGAGACAGACACAAATTTTTCAAAACTCTGGTGTGCATTTGAAAGTTCAAGCTGGCAGCAAAGACTAGCAGTTCTCTTTTCCTATGTCTGCAAAGACCCAAGTACATGTAAGCAGTTTATCAGTTCTTAGATATTAACACGAGGGGCTGGAGATGCAGCTCAGTGGTAAAGCACATGCGAACGTGAGACCAGGGGTTTGATTCCCAGCACCCCCCACCCCACACAGTTAAAAATCATGTTTCATGGGGCTGGCTCAGCGGTTACAGCACTTGGCCTGGCATGTGCGAGGATGCGCGACAACACAGTTGGAACCCCAGTACCACGTACACAAAGTGTCAGAGCATGAAAAACTAAAATAAACTTGATTCTCTCTCTCTCTCTCTCTCACAGTCCCTTCATCTCTGTAAAAAAAAGTTTCATGAAAAAGGGCTAAGTCAGGTGGCCCTTGCTTATTATTCCAGCAATTTAAGAGGATGAGACAGTTTGAGGCCAGACTTAGCAACTTAGAGACCCTATCTTGAAGTTAAAAATTAAAAGCTCCATGGTAGAAGGATCCTGGATTCAAGCTCCAGTACCACCAGGGAAACAAACAACAACAAAAAAATAAATAAAAGAAAAAAGAAAAAAAGTGGTTAGTTCAGTTCTCAACACAATCATACAAATTCCTTTCCTTAAAACAGTCACCATCGTTGAGTATACCACAGAAGTGTTTTATGAGCCCTATTTCTTCAAAATCTAAATATTAAAAAGATGTAGCGAAGGCCCGGGTTTTTAAAAACATTCTTACTGCTGGACACAGTGGTACACATTTGTAATCCCAGCAAACGGAGAGCCTGAGGCAGGAGGATTACAGGTTCCAGGCCAGCCTTAGCAACTTAGCAAGACCCTGTCTCAAAATGAAAACGTAAAAAGTGCTGGGGCTATAGCTCCATGGTAAAGCACCCCTGAGTTTAATCTTCCGTACCAAAATGTAAATATGTATTGTTTCTTTTTTTTCTACTGCTTCTTTAAAACACTTTTTTTTCTTGAGAAAGAGAATTTTATTTAGGTTTTCATCTGGCCTTTGTTGCTCTGACACTTACTTGTGAATGTGTGAATGTGGTGCTGGGGTTTGAATCCAGGTCCTCATGCATGCCAGGCAAGTGCTCCAACCACTGAGCCACCACTCCAACCCATCATTAAAACATTCCTAAGATCAGGTCAGGGGGTGGAAGAGTACACTTATAATCCCAGCAGGAGGATTACAAATTCAAGGCCAGCCTACCCAACTTAGAGAACCTTTCTCAAAATGGAAAAAAAAAAAAAAAAAAAGACTGGGGATGTAGCTGCGAATAAACCACCCCAGCGTTCATTCCCCATCACCATTAAAAAA
>PVKS010030469.1:0-24363 GCA_004027875.1 Aplodontia rufa
AGAAAGTTGGTCTAGTAACATGAGTTAAATCCAGATAAGATGTAATGCTTTATAATCTAATACTTTTTTTAGAGTTATAATGGGAAGGGGAAGGGCGGGATAAGGGAGGGTAATTGGGGGGGCACTCCTGGGGATAATTGCAATATCCAGAATATTTACACATTTTATACACATTTTATATTATTTTGTTAAAATCTTGTAAGGTTGTTAAAAAAAAATTAAAAAAAATGGTCTATAGGTTACTTATGCCTGAGGACAAGCACCTGACTTTACTGTGGCCACAACTCCTGGTCCTTCAATGTGAAGTTGTTTTCACTTCTAAATCTGAAGAATGTGGTACCATTTAAGACTCCTTCTCTGCCTCTTTGTATCTCCTTTGTTTCTCACCATTTCTTTCTCATCTTTATGCTCTGTCCACTGTGGTGAGAAACTGTAGGCTTACTCTTTGGTTATGGGTTGTTCCTTTTCTTTAATGATGAGTCTAGAGGAGATGGGATGTGGCATGGAAGTTTGTTTTTAATTGTATCTGTCAATATATATTTTCTTGTAAAGCCCTATTAATTTGGAGCAGGAAACAAAAGCCTTCTCTTGGCATCACCTACGTAACTAGGAATTTATTTTTAAACTGAACTGCCTTAACAAGTATGATGTGTTTCATGATATTCAGCAAATATGTAAAACTCATAACAGTGGAGGCCTTAGTTCAATAAGAAGAAGAGCTAACAAATAAGTACATTGGTAATATCTCTGAGACTGACGTGGACTTATGAAACAGACTCTTTCTATTTGGTCCATAACTTGACTGAGTTTAAACTCTGGTTAACCCATTCAGGATAAATTACATTCATCTTAAATCCAGATGGTAAATGTGCTTATATATTCTGACACTTGACTACATTGCTGTTCTAGGAACATATGCAGCTCTTAACTGGATAATATTGTGTTGTATGTGTGGAGATACAAGAAGTGTCTGAAATGTGAAAATTTTGTTTGGAGTGTAGAATCTAGATATGTCATTGAAGGAATATAGCCAGAGGATACTAGTCACAATATATCGGTTGCAATCATTGTGCCCTTCCAAACTAAATCAGATTGATGTATAATTTATAAGAATTATCATTTTACTGTTGGTTACCTGCATTGAAAAAATGTCTTGAACTAAGTCAAATTATATCATGTACAGCAGACCTAATTTGAATGGGCAGAGAACCTCCCATTTAATTCATTATTTATTTAATAAATATTTATTAAAGGTTTTCTTCATGCCAACAAATTGGCCAGATGTTGAAAGATGGCAGAGAGGATAATGCGTGGTGAAGGAAGAACTCTTTGCCTTCCGTTGGAGTCAGATGTTGTCAGAGGAAACATCAATAGAAATTTGGAACGAAGAAGTTACTGAGATACAAATGAACTGAACTACTTTCTTTCTCACCAGAATTGCTGGATAGCATTGCTCTCTCTCTCTGTCCACTATGGTAGCCACTACTCATATGGAGCTCTTTAAATTTAAATTTAAATTAATATTAAATAAAAAATAAATTTCAGATTGTCAGTCATACTAGCTTCATTTCAAGTATTTATTCAGTGACCACATATCTAATGGTTATTGTAGTGGACAGCAGAAATACAGGATAATTTCACCTTCACAGAAAATTCTGTTTAGCAGCCCTGATATATAAATTGGAAAGAGAAAATCCTGGTAAGTTCATTAATAGCTGAATGATTAATATCAGATGTAGTTTACAAGTTAATGCTATTTTCTTACAATAGAAACATTCATGAGAACCAAAAATTTTCTAAAACAGGTTTTACAAGTTTTGAAGTTAACACAAAAAGACACTCAGTAACTAATTTAAAAAGGTGTTACTTAAGGCGTCCTCATTTTCTTTATAATGGATACTAGGCAAGAAAGAGAGATGATAAAAAAAAAACAAATGATAAGGATTATTGCAGGATTTTCTGACACCACAAAGTTCATTCTCCTCTTCATGTTTTCCAATGTATTACAATAATATTATGCCATTTGGCTGGCCAGCTACATTGTAGTGCTGTTAACAGCTGGGTGGTTACTTCGTTTTCAGTAATGGATTGTGGACTGAAGTGATAAATTTTAATTGGCTGATATGATTCCTTTGTACTCTTTTTTACTTTGGTGTAAAGTCAGATTCTGTTCCATGGTTTTTACTATGCAAAAAAAGAATAATCCTATGTGCATGGTGATGGAAAAATGTGAGAAGTCTGAGTCTATCAGATCATTTGCAGTCAACTGGCCCACTAACCCAAAACTTCAACTGGTGTGTAAAAAGAGAAAGAAATTCTACCTTGTTTGACCCATTGCATTTTTAGGTTTATTTGTTATAGCAGCTAATATTATCCTACCATATATTAGAGCTGATACAGACTTAATCTTGCTTGGAAACATTCTTTCCAATTTAATGCTAGCAATAAGACTCTTTTTAGTTTTGTTCCCTTGATTACAAATATTCTGATTCCTGTGCATATCATTATTCCAAAAAATAAAGTTATAGAATTTTTCCTGAATAAGCAACCACTTTTATCCCTAGTGAAATTGCTTGCCTTTTCTTTTTGCCCCCAAGTGCTGGAAACTGAAACCAGGATGTAACACATACTAAGCAAGTACTCTACCAAACATATATACTCCATCCCCTGTTTCCCATCTTTAGGAAACTCATGTCTTTGATTGGATTCCCCAGAAACAGCATCTGAGTTGGCAATTCTCTTGCATTTATTACATGATGACACTTAAGAGAAACCTATAAAGCTGTGAGGAAAGCTGGGTGGACAAGGGAAAAGAGCCAAGAAAAGATGCAAATTCATCTAGAAATTAGCTTTTGACTGATTGCCTGGGGGTCTCTAGAGTGGAAATCCCAGTACAGAATTGTCCCTGCTTGAGACGGGGTGGGGAGGGTTTGAACCTTGATACCCATCATTCACAGGCTGATGGGACCTCCCAGGCATTTCTGGGAAGGTGAGCACTTACTGGATGGATGCACTTTCCTGCAGAAGAGGGAAGCTGTGAGTTGAGAGCAGTCAACATGACCATAGCTAGGGAATGCTTGCACTAGCCCAGTAAGGTCACCTGTGCAGTACAACAGCCTCCACCACAGCTGCTTACTCTTAAATATGTGAATTTGCAATTTGTGGTTTCCGTTAGACAAGAAAAACGGGAAGTCTTTTCTCAAAAGAGGTACATATAATTTTTATGATGCCAAATGCCCCTAATTTTGCAAAATAAATTCTCTTATGGGAAGAGAAATAGTTAAAAAGTTAAGTTTGAAAAAAATACAAAATCTTGGACAGTGGTCTTTATAACAAAGCATGGAAAAATAAAAGAGGGAAGGAATAGCTCTTATTGGGGATGCCACAAAAGCATGCCCATGACTTAAATAGGAGATGTAAGAGACAATACGGTGTGGGGGGTTCGAAGGTCTTTGCTTGAATCAAGATTCTGTCACTAACATACCACATGACATTGAACAAATAACATGTCTTCCCTGTGCCTCAGTTTTTTTCCTCCGTAAAATGGGGATAATGAGGGTTAATAGAAGTTATAAGTTAAGTGGATTAAATATTTCAATGTATGCAAAAGCATTTTGAATTCTACTTGGAAGATAGTGAGAGATGTACAAAGGTGGCTATTGTTATAATCAGAAAGCTGAGTGTTCCAGGGACAGAATAAGGGAGGGCGATAGTTAAGGAAGTCGTTGGCCTGTAAAAACAGATATTCCTGACTTGAACTCCCTTTATAACATTGCGAGATCTTGGCAAATTACTTGAGTTCTTTATGACTCAGTCTTCTTATCTTTAAACTTACAATAATGACAGCACTTTTCTCATAGAAATGCAGTGAAAACTTAAGTGAAATAATCATTATAAAATTCTTAATAGTACTTAGTTGATAATATAGTTCAATAAATGTTGCACTGTTATGTTATTATTATTCTATAAGAGAAAGCAGGGGATTTTCTGAGAGAATGGAGAAAACTCCTTTGGGATTGTTTCCTTGTTTGTGCAAAAGGCTTTCTGAGGTGAACATGAGACTGTAAGGGTAAGTAGAGGCAGAGCTAGGAAATTCCTAATGTGCTTTGACTTGGTGCTCTAGGCAGTGCAAAACCTTTGAACAATTAAATGTATTTTTCCCAAATTTCTTTCAGGGTAAGGAAATGGTATCAGTTTTCTAATGCTACATAACAAATTATCCCATAATTTCATGTGTTAAGATAACAATTATTTAATAAGCTCATGACTATGTACTTTGGAGATTTGGACAGGAATCAGTTATTAAAAGATTCCTAAGGTCTCAAATAGGATTCTTCATGATCTGTCTTATTTTCTGGTCAATTGGGGGCTTTATTTCAGTGGGTTGTCTGAGTGTTGAATTGGGGCACCTTGGTTCTCTACCATATGGTCTCTCATTTTCTGGAATGCTAACCCAAATTTGTTCTCCCGGCAGAAGCAGGGTTCCTGTAGAAGGTGCATAATGGTGGTTGAGGCCTACCTCAGAAATACACATCACTTCTGAAGCATTTTGATGGTTAAGCTAAATTACAAGGTCTAATCCAGAGACAAAGGAGGTGGAGGTGATAAAGTTATAAGAGAAAGAACATAGACACAGAAACAGAGTTAACTGGAGTCCACAGTAAAAGTACTGTAGTAAATACTCCAAGGATCACTTCTTTAATTCACGGGATTGGACAGAGGCAGCAATGCTGGCATTGCTACCCACTTCAGAGCAGTCAACTTGTGAAGATCCTGGTAAGGTCACTGGTAGGGAAGGGAAGTAAGGAAGGACCAAACTCCCTCAGATCCTAGGAGGGTATAGTTTTACATACTCTAAAGTAGTGCGGTGTATTTTGGTCTTGCTATCTCTCCTCCTGTGCCCCAGCCTCTCAATGTATTTCATAGGATCGTATTTGGCACTGGAGATCTGGAGATCTGGTTGGGGAGAAGCCTGCATCTTGGAGGCTGGAGCAGCATCACAATTCCACGTGTGATTTAAAAACAAGCAGATAGTATAGAGGCCAGAAGAATTAATTGCTGAAAAGAAGGGAGAATTTCAATACATAAAATCAGAACTTTTTGAAAAAAAATGAACTCCTTTTAGTGAGAAAGCAAGAGAATTAATATAGTATCCTAATAGAAGTACTGAAGACATACCTACATGATATTAACTAGATGTCATTGATAAAGTACAAATGCTATATTTAAACTCTATGTAAACATTGTGTTTTCTATATTGCATGTAAATATTTATTTCCCCATAAACACTTTAAGTTACTATGAGTAATGTTTAGTTATTGAAGGTCACTAACCTACACAACAAGAATTGATTTGAGACCCTAGGTTAATAAAAACTAAAGGCTATATTGTAACTTAATTTTTTTTCCCCGAACTGGGGATTGAACCCATAATTTTTTGCATGCTGGGCAAACACTCTACCACTGAGCTACTTTACATCCCCAGACCTTGTGTTTTCTGAGATTGAATTGGGGAGTCAAAATTTAAAGTTCAAGAATTTAGTTATTGAATCCAAGCCTTGTATACAGATTCAACTTGACATAACTGTAGCCTTCTTGAGTCATAACCACCATGTTTTCCCCAGAGTAATCCTAGTTGGATTTTCCTGAAGTTTCTCAGAAAACTATTAATATACTATAAATAGACAAAATCATCAGAGTGATATATGGATCTTCATAACTGGACATTGTGCCAAGAATGTGCCTCACTTTTAGATATTAGTTAAGGATAAACCAGGCATGTTCCATCGAAGACTAATCATTTTTGTCCTGACCAATATATATGCTTCTCCTTCTGACCTAAATTGTGGTATCCACTTGGTCTTGCTGCTGCTCAGGGTGACTCTCCTGTCCCGGTAAGTCCCTTAATAAATTTCACTCTATGCAATCCTGGATGTATCTACCTCTTGCTCAACCTCGTGGCACCTTGGGCCCGTTCTCATACACCAGGATTTGCTATTCCAGAATACTTTGCCTAGGTTCCTTTAGTTACTCACCTAAGCTCTTTGAAAAACAGTCCACTCACTCACTAGAGGTATTTATTTTCCTGGATTGTTATTTTTAGCAAACTTGTCTAGAATTTTCTAGGTTTTGAGCACCATGTCCTTCTTTCATTATTCAATCACTAAAAATAATGGAGTTTAATTTTTATCTTTAAAGAGAAAAGAAATTTAAAATAGAAAGAAAAACATTGTAGTTCTTTTTTTTTGATTCCCCAGTGTTGATCCTTGAATAGAACAGAATTGGGCTATGTCTTGGTTTGGGGTTCCCCAGTAGCTCTGAAATAATGATTTGGGTACAAGTAGCTTATCTAGAAACGGAGTCCAGGAAATATGAGGAGGGAAGGGAAGTAAAAAAGTGAGGTAGGGAAAAAATCTAAGATAATAGAAGATGTCATCTCCAGATTACAACTGTGGGCACTTTAATCCCACTGGAGAAGCCTGTGTGGCAAGGTAGGTCACATGTCCCAGAGATGCCCTACCTGAGAGGTGAGGGAGCTGAGGTGTTTAAGCACCAATCCTTTGCTTTGCCTGGCATGTCTATCCAGACTGCATGCCAGAGCAGGCTTCTGCAACCAGAGACAGTCTATAGGCAGAGACATGTAAATTATGGACATGGAGGTGGTAGCTGCTGCAGTGACCTGGATTGCAATTTGACAGCATCTGCTCCAGGCTTAATGCTTATTTTAAAACCTTTGTTTTTTAACTAGCAGCTCAAATTATTTTATGGAACACAAAACAGCATAAAAATTGATTTAAAAAAATGGAGCTACTGTAGTTTCTGTGATCATGAGCATCTGCATGAGCCTACTGCTCTCTCTTTCCCTATAGCTTTGACAACCGGCCCACAGATACCTCTTGAAAATGCAAAGGCTTCTCGGAAAATAATCCGAATGCATATGATTTAGATCTTTAAGGACATTTCCAGTTCCAGCTCTCTGGTTGACGTTTTTTGCATCAAGCTGCTTTCTGCTGGTAACTATTCTGGCCTTTAATTTTTTTTTTTAATGAAAAAATCCTTTGGAACATCATGAAAAAAATTCAGTTGAATTTCAATGGTGTTAAAGTAAAACAAAAATGTGGTGGGAAAAAAAAAACACAACAGAATGGTACAAAACAGTTAATTGGATGGCTATTTAAAATCCACACTGACTACTCAGAGTAGAGTAGTCATAGTAACATACCCAGGAATATCACCCTCTAGTGTGAGGACACGCCACAGACAGAGGGAAGGTGTAGTGGGCAGGGATCAGCTGCATGAGGAGCTCTCCCAGGGCAGATTCAGCACACAGACTGTAAAAGAACAACCTTAACTGTGCTGTGCGAATCTCCTCAATGAACATCGTGGTTTATCTATATTTTTGGCAACTTTCTTGTGAAATCAAAAGTTGGCTTCTTTAGAGATAACTTAAATGGAAGGCTATTTTTAAAACATCTTTGATGAATTTTACACTTTGAAGGGGGGAAAAAAAGAAGAAGGAACAGAGGACCAAATGGAAACTGCGGGTGGAAGCTGGGATTGCGCCTTTTCAGGCAGTTCCTTAGACACTGCTACGGGTTTGGGCTCTTACAGTGTTGACATTCACATAAAGTGTCAGTAACTGCGTGGGAGCCCAGTCAGGTATCCTAGTGAAAGTTACAGTTCAATGGACCTGCTGCATGAACTGCCACTGCAGGAAGTTCCTGAGAAACCAGGTCCTCTCTAGTGCCCCAATACTGGGGCATTAAATCTTGTCCGCTGGCCTTGATTTTGGGACATAAATGAGGTGAACCCATAGGATAAACCTCAAGCCAGACACCTACTGAAACTATTTCTTGGTTCTTCTATTACCTCTGCTCTACCTGGATTTTCCTTTTCCTTCTGAGAGTTCTCACTCAATAAAACATTTGCAAAAATAATCTCCCTTTCAGGACTGGCTTTTAGGAAACTGGTTCTAAGTAGACATCATGAGAATAGGCCTGGAATAAACATGAGCCCATCTGCCTTCAAGCTTGGTCCAATCATTACATGATGGCAAAGTTCAATTAGATTGTTGGTTTTTGAGTGTATGTGAGGTTTTTTCTTCTTACTGTTGTTATATTTTGTTTTAATTTGAACCATATATTTGCCTAGTTCTTCCATGTCCTTTTCTATTTCCCTCTGGATTTTACAGATTTCTCCTGAGATCACTCTATCAGAACATCACTCACAATCCCCCTAACCCCCACATCTGGATTTATTTCTGAGGAACCTGAACTAAAATATCTGTTAATAGGTATATGGAAGGAAGTCTTTGAGAGACCCATAGCATCCTTCCACCTCCAGGAAGCATGAGGCCTCTTTCATTAGATTTCCCCACAATTTCTAGTGAATGAGAACTCTTGAATACCAATATCTGAGATCTATTGAACCAGATGATCTTTAAGATTGAGGCCAGCTGAACTGTTCTGGAAGGGATTTCTCTACCACTCACTGAATGATCATGTCCCAGTTATGTTAGGATTGGAGAATGAATGAAGAGAGGTCAAACACTAAAGAAAACACCGTTAGCTGGAGTAGATGTGGGCATCAGTAGGAGATTCTTCAGACCATTTCTTTAAGAGAAGGGATATTTTCTTGTATCATCTTTACAAAGTCTGATGGATATGGAAAATTACCAGAAGCACTCAGTCAGGCAGCAAACCCCCCTGCTCATTGTTTTGAAGTTTTCAGGCCCCTTTACCCCAAAGGTCACAGACTGGAAGTTTACAGACTCAGCCCTTATCAGAACCTAGTGGCTCTTATCAGAGGATCCCCACTCTACTAAAATAAATAGTCTGAACAGAAAACCCCTGTTGTGACCCCCCACCAAATTCAGTCCTTAAAAGACCACCTATCCAAAAGCCAGACAGCCATTTTTGCGCTTGGAAAGTGTGTCCCTGCAACTATTTCAATAAATCTCCTTGATCTTTTGAGGTCTGGATCTTTTCTTTCTGCAGCTCCTAGTCTCTTCTGTCACTTGGTGGGTGCTTTCCTGGAATTCAGACCTTTCATGCTGGAGTACAGACTATTTGTTGCCTTACTTAGATTTCTGTCAATGGATTTGTAAAGGCGTCCTCTAACTTTCCCTGGTAAATGGAAGCTTTCTTGGCTGCAGATGTTTGGGATTTTGTCCCTTCAGCTCCAAATATCACCCACCCTGGGTCAGAGATAGCTGTGGAAAATGAAGGATGCTGGAATTTTAAAATCTACCCTCTTGCCTGTGGCTGAGGCCACATGGAGGTAACATTCACACTGCCACACTGCTCATGGGATCAGGCAGAAGTTAGATTTCAGCGGAGATCACATCGTTGCTCAGCTTTCTCTTGCTCTTTCTTGCTTCTCTCGCTCTCCAGTTTCTCCTGACATCAATCCCTCTACAATTTATTTGCCAAAGAACTCTTAAGTGAGGCCTTGCATATACAGAACTGGACATGCCAATACTTTAGAAGACAGAGAGGTACAGGCTCAGAATGAGATTTGGCTGGGGACTGACCACTAGTTGTCAATATTGGGGCTTCAGTAAACAATTTAGGGCCCTTGATTTAGAAAGGCTGGTATTTCATTCCCTTGCAAATACCTTTTCAATGCCTAAAGATTAAGAGAATAGTTTCTGGTGCTTTTTTTTTAGAGAAAGAGAATCAATCAACTTCATTTAGTTTCTCACTTGGCTCTTGTTGCTCCAATACTTTGCTGTGTACATGGTGCTTGGGGTGGGGGGTTTGAACCTGCATCCTCATGCATGCCAGGCAAACACTCCCACCACTGAGCCACCACCCCAGCCCCTTGTTTTTGTTTTTTGGGGGAGTTTTTTATTAAACAAATCAGGGATTTTTTTTATTTGTTTGTTTTTACATAGCTGTATTTTTAGCGTTTGTAAAGGGTGCTCAAATATTTGTTGAATATACCAGATAAAGGTTCATAAAATATCCAGTTGGTAGACTTTCCAATTTCTGAGTGCATTTGGGATACTATAAAGATATTAAAAATGGCAAACATATGGGATAAAGTAGATTAACCTACTTTTAGGTTTAATAACTTTGCTTCTGCAATTTCTTCACTGAAGTGGAACAAGTCTTATTAAATACTAATTATCTTCCCCATTCTTTTGCATTCTGATTATTTTGTTCTTTTAAAGAGTATGCTTCTTACAGAGAAGTTAGCTGTTTACCAAATTTTGTATTCAATTATCTGTCCTGGCTGGGCTGTAAGCTACAATTTCTGTGGACTACACATTACTAAATTCTAAATGCTAGTTTTGACATTTATTCAAATGATCTGAATTTCCAGTCCTCTGGGAAGACCCTGCATGGGGCTGCATGACCAATATGGGTAACACTGGCTTTTGAATGGTGTAAGGAACTGGAAATGATATCAGGAGTTTTGAAACTTTTAATGCAGTTGAATCTGGCAACATTTTTGCTGGTCTTTTTCTTTATTGAGGACCAAATGTACATATTTCTTAAAAGAGAGTAGAAGGAAAGGAAATTGAGAAAAAATACCCAAGATTTTTTGGTGCCTGTATTTGTTTAATTTCCTTTCCACAGCCTCAGTTATAACCCTTCTGCACTTGCAAAGCTGGTGCTTACCTCAAGTGCAAAATTTAAGTGTCAAAATCCTCAATAATTAAGATAAATAATATTTTAATGCTATTTCTTGTTGTGGTAAAAAATTAACATAAAATGTACTATTATTATTAATAACTTTTTTCAATTTTCAGGAACCCAGGGACATTTAAACACTGAATCACATCCCTAGAACTTTTAATTTTTTTTTTTTAATTTAGAGACAGGGTCTCACTACATTCCTTAGAGCCTTGCGAAGTTGCTAAGGCTGGCTTTGAACTTGAGATCCTCCTGCTCAGGCTCCTGAATTTCTTGGAGTGCCACTGTGCCCAGCCCATCTTAACTATTTTTAGGTTTACAGTTCACTGTTGTTAATATGGTTAATATAGTAATGTTCATATAGATATGACACAGATTTCTAGAAATTTGTCACTTGAAACTCCTTACATACTTAACAATTCTCCGTTCCCTTTTCTCCTTAGCACCTGGTAAGCACAATTCTTTGTGTCATGGAGTTGGATGTCTTTATATTCCTCTTCATAGTGGAATCATGTAATGCTTGTCCTTTTGTGACCACCTCATCTCATTAAACATGATGCCCTCAAGGTTCATCCAGGCTACAGGATAGGACAGGATTTCCTTCCTTTCAAAGGCTGATAATATTTCATCTTATAGTATAGTTTGCTTATCCATCTATCCATTGATGGAAATTTAGTTTGTTTCCATTTCTTGGCTATTGCGAATAGTGTGTCTACAAACATGAGTGTACAAAAGTCTCTTTGAAACCACGTTTTCTATTCTTTTGGATATGCACCCAGAAGTGGGACTGCTAGACCATGTATCTATTTTTTTTCCTTCATAATTTTTTTATTTTATTTTTGAGCAACCTTACAAGATTTTAACAAAATAATATAAAATGTGTATATATTCTGGATATTTTTTTAATTTATGTTGAACAACTACACTGTTTTCTATAGTAGCTGTAACATTTTACACCAACAATGCACAAAGGTTTCCATTTTGCCACATCTTTGTTAACATTTGTTATCTGTTTTTGTTTTGTTTTGATTTGATTTTTATAGAATCCGTCCTAGTGAACATGAGGGGATATCTCATTGTGGTGTCGATTTGTATTTCTCTGATGATTAGTGATGATGGTGATGCTGATCATCTTCCACTTTGATTTTTGGTCATCTGTATAATATTCTTGGAGAAATAACCATTCAAGTTCTTTTTTTTAAGAGAGAGGGACAGTGAAAGAGAGAAAGAGAGAATCAATTTTATTCAGTTTTTCATGCGTCTTTCATTGCTCCCAGACTTTGTTGTGTATGTGGTCCTGGGGTTGGAACCCTTATACTTGCACAAGACAGATAAGCACCATAACTGATTAGCTACCCCTCCAGCCCTCAATTTCTTTATATGATTTCAAATTGGGCTATTTGATTTTGATTTTTGAGTGGTAAGAAGATTTTTTATATTCCAAATATTATCCCTTAGCAGATACATGATTTGCAAATATTTTCTCCCATTCCATAGTTTTTATTTTCACTATGTTGATTATGCTTTTTGATGTACAAAAATTTTTACTTTGGGTAATTTCTCCTTTATTAGTACAATATAATTACATATAACAGTGGGATTTGTTGTTACCTATTTATACAGGCATGCAATATGATTTGGCAATAAATTCTTCAAAAAGAATAGATTTGCTTCCAATTTTTTCCCCACATTTTAAACTGTTGCATTATAATTTTACAGAGTAATGATATTTTCTGTTGCGTATTCGTACATGCACACAATGTAAAAATATAATTTGGCCAATATCACTCCTTAGCACTTTCCTCTTCCTTTTCTCCTCCCACTCCCTGGACCTTTTCCTCTACTGATCTCTCTTTGATTTTTATGATATTCCACCATCTGATTTTCTTTTTCTTTGTCATCTCTAGCTTCCACATATGAGAGAAAAACACACAAGGCCTGATTTTCTGAGTTTGGCTTATTTTGCTTAATATAATGGTCTCTAGTTCCATTGATTTCCTGAAAATGACATAATTTCATTTTTCTTTATGCCTTATTAAAACTCCATTGTGTACATATACCCCATTTTCTTTATTCATTCATCTGTTGATGGACTCCTAGCCTGGTTCCGTAGTTTGGCTATTGTTGATGCCCAGAAATTTTTCTTAAATTTAGTCCCATTTGTCTATTTAACTTTTTTGCCTATGACTGATGTCATGCCCAAGAAGTCATTGTCAGGTAAACTTGAACAAAGATTTTCAACTGTATTTTCTTCTAGGTGTTTTTAAATTTTAGGTATTTAATACAGTTTGAATTATTTTTTGAATACTTTGTAAGACAAGAGTCCCAATTCATTCTTCTTCAAGTGGATATCCAGTTTTCTGGCACCATTTCTTGAAGAAACTGTACTTTCCTGATTAAGTAATCTTGGCATCCTTGTTAAAGATAACTAGACCATGCTACTGCAAAAACTGCTGGTGGGATTTTGGTAGAGATGCATTTATAGACCGCTGTGGCAAATATATTGGACATCTTAAAAATATTGTCTTCCGATCCATGAATATATGATGTCCTTCCATTTCTTTCTTTCTTCTTCAGTTTTTTCCAGCCATATTTTATAGTTTTTGGTGTGCAACTTTGATTTCCTTGGTTAAGTTTATTCCTAAATATTTTGTTCTTTTAATGCTATTGTAAATAGAATTTTTTTTTAGTTTTTTTTTTTAGATCGTTCATTGTTGGAATATAGAAACAGATGATATCTATTTGTTGATTTTTTATTTTGCAGTGTGGCTGAATTTATTTATTAGTTCTAACAGTCTGTGCGTATTTTCTACATATAATACCATGTCATGCACTGAAAAATAAATTTACTTCTTTCTTTCCTATTTAAGTGCCTCGTATTTTTTTGCCGAATCTATCTGGCTCAAGCTTTTAATACTGTTAAATAAAAGCAGTAAGAACGGGCATTTTTGTCTTGTTTCTAACTTTTGAAAAAAAAGGCTTTCAGTCTTTCATGATTAAGTCTGATCCTGAGGGCTTTCATAAATGGCTTTTATTATGTTGAAGCAATTGTATTTTATTCATGGTTTGTTGAATGTTTTTATAATGGAAGGGGTGTTGAATTATTGTCAAGTGCTTTTTCTGCATCAATTGAAATCATTATGTGATTTTTTCTGTCTTGCATTTTGAGAACATGGAATATTATATTGATTGATTTTCATATCCTTACATTTCAAGAATAAGTATTATTTGATCATGGCATACAATCCTTTTAATGTATTTGATTTGCTAATGTTTCGTTAAAGATGTATGTATCCAGCTAGTGTAATACCTGCGATAGGATGAAAGTTAGTCTAGTTTATTCAATAGACCCACCAAATCTGAAGTAACACATAAGATGGGGGAACTATAGCTATCAAGGGAGTGTGGAGAAGAAAGGGAGGGAGGAGAAGGAGAGAAAAGGATACTGCAGAGTACCCTTGACACCCATGAGAAGCCCAAATGCACCCAGGCAGGCTTATACATCTAACAATTTCAATGATTAAAAGACATGTATATGGTCTTTTATACCTGTAACGTGGGGGAATTACAGAGAAGACATGAGATCAGGAAGTGGAGGAAGGGAGGGGGGAAGATCCTGTACAAGAATAGCATTTAAGCTACTGTGCAATTATGTATGCATATATGAAAGTAAAGCAACAAATTCCTTCAATATGTAAGATGATGTTGAACCAATAAAAAAGAAAAAAAAAGATCTGTGCATCCATATTCATTGGGAACATTGATTAATAATTTTCATTTTTGCAGTGTCTCTCTCTAGATTTGGCCTCATGAATTTCAAAGTCATTGCCTCTTCTTCAGTTTTTGGAAGTTTCAGGAGGATTGGTATTAATTATTCCTTGAATATTTGGTAAAATTTTCCAGTGAAGCCATCTAGTCCAGGCTTTTCCATTTTATGAGGATTTTAATTATTTATCCAAATTCCTTGTTAATTATATGTCTAGTCCTATTTGCTGTTTCTTCATGATTCTGTATTAGTAGGTATTGTGTTTCTAGAAATTTATGCATTTCCTCAGTTTGTTGCTGGACACTTGTTTATAGTATTGTCTCCTGATACATTTAAATTTCTGTGTTATTGGTGATAATGTTCCCCTTTCAAATTTTTTCTTTTAGTTATTTAAGTAATATCTTTTTTCTAGTTGGTCTAGTTAGTCAATTTGTTGATCTTTTAAAAAAACTCTTAGTTTCACTGATTTTTTATAATTCTCTATTTCATTCATCCCTGTTCTATCTTGTTTTCTTCCTAATTTCACTTGTTGGTTGGTGTTGGATCCTTCCTTCTTTTAAATGATACTACAAATTTCTCTCTTATTGCTTTTGCTTGATCCTACAAGTTTTAGTGTGTCCCATTTTCATTGTTATTGCTTCAAGGTGCTTTAAAATTTCTCTTTTCACTTCTTTGATCCATTGGTTGTTTAGGAATATGTTATTTACAATGGCCAACTTGTGAATTTTCTAGTTTTCCTTTTGCTTTTCATTTCTAATTTTATTTCATTTGGTTAAAAATCACAATAAATGATTTCAGTCTTCTAAGTCTGTTAAGCTAGCTTGTTTTGTAGTCAAACATGTGATCTAATGTGGAGAAAGTTGTGTGTGTACCTAAAAACACTATATAGTCTACTGTTGTTTGGTGGAGAATTCTGTGCATATCATTGGGTACAATTCATCATTTGTGTTGTACAAATACTCTATTTCCTTATTGATATGTTATATCATTGTTCTATTATTGAATGTGAGGGTATTGAAGTTTCTTATTATTGTGTTGTTCTCTATTTCTACCTTCATTTTTGTCAAAGTATGATTTGTATATTTAGGATATCTAAGGTATGGTGTGTGAATATTTATAATTGTTATCTGCTGGTAAACTGATCCTATTATTATCTCTGGTAACAGTTTTAGGTTTGAAGTCTGTTTTGTCTGACATTAGTATATCAATTCCTCCTCTCTTTTTGCTCTCATTTGCATGAATATCTTTTTCAATCCTTTCTCTTTCAGACAATATATTCCCATGGATCTAAAGTAAGTATCTTTTACATAGAATATGATTGGATCTTGTGCTTTTAGTTCATTCAATCAATCTATGTCTTTTGATTGGGAAATTTATTCCATTCACATTTAAAGTAATTGCTGATAGGGAGAACTTAATGATTGTGACTATGTTGTTTTCCATACATCTTGAAACTTATTATTTTCATTTCCTCTCTTACTGCCTTTATTTAATTTTTATTTATTTATTTTTATAGTTACTTGCTTTGATCTCCTCACTTCTTTTTGTATACTCTATAGGAATTTTCTTAGTCATTTAAATTTTATGCATCAAGCTTGCAATAGTACAGATTGCTGTATTTCTCTGTGTATTTACCTTTACCAGAGAACCTTAGAGCAGGTATAGTAATAAAAATTTTTCTTTATTTTTGTTTATCTGCAAAAATTTTAGTGCTTCTTTCATTTTTGGAGGACAGTTTTACCTTATCCATTATCCTGGGTAGACTTTTTTTGTCACCTTAAATATATCAATCCTTTCTTTTTGGCCTGCAAAGTTTCTGCTAAGTAATACTACTAATGTATTCTATTATGGAAATTCACTTTTCTGTGATGAGTAGCTTTTTTCATGCTGCTTTCAAGATTCTGTCTTTGCTTATGATTTTAGATAACTTTATTGTAATGTAACTGAGTGAGATTCTCTTGGGTTTGTCCCATATGGAGTCCTTTGAGCTTCAATTTATATGCCCATTTATTTCCTCAGATTTGAGAAATGTATAACCATTTCCTCAAATAAATTCTCCCTCTCCCTTTCTCTTCTTTTTTGGGGTTTCTTATAATGCGTACATTGATCTGTTTAATATTGTGCAATAAATTTGGGCAAGTGTATGCTCCTTCACTTGATTTTTCCCTCCTGTTACTGTGCTGGTTCAATGATTTCAAATTAACTATTTTCAGTGTTCCTGATTCTCTTTTGTCTGATCAAGTCTCTTTTGTTTCTTCTCAGAATTTCTATTTTTTGTTAGTATTCTCACTTTTTAATCATTTTCCTGGTTTTATTTACTTCTGTATCTGTCTTCTCTTGTAGCTCCAACTGAGCATTTTTATGGCAGTTGGTTTTAGATTGTTTGGCAAGGTGCTCATAGTTCCACATTTCTTTAAGTTCCCTTTCTGAAGTTTTATTTTATTTTTTGATTACTCTTATTTACCTGTTTTTTTATATGCCTTATAAATTTTTTGTTGGGATTTGGGCACTTGAAACTTCAGCCACATCTCTTAGTCTTTGCTTATTGGTTGTTTGCAGGGGTGAGTGGGCACTTGGACAATAAGCTTTCCTGTTTATTTTAGACCTCTTCAACCTTGTCTGATCTCTTGCTCCCCCTGGTTCTGCCTCTGGAACCATAGTCTAGAGGCTTCCAAATTCTATCACCCAATGCATCAGTGATCTGAGCAAGGACAGATAGAATTCAGTCTTTCAGGTTGCTCTCAAATAAGCCAGAGTTTTTGACATTGTGCATTATTTTGTTTGCATCCTGATGGAGGAGCCCTAGTAAGAGGGATTTCTTTCACAGTTACGCTTTGGTATGCTGTACAGGGTAGTCAAGCCAGATGCTGGGATTTTCATAACCCTTTCCCCAGAATTGTAACTGATATTACAGTGGCCAATATGTTGTGGATTCAGACTTCAACTCTGAAGTTATTAGATATATTTTAATACATATGCCGTTGTTAGCTCAGTGTCTCTGTGGGGGGGAGGAGAGGAAACTGGAACCACTACTCTGCCATCTTGTTGTTATCCAGATCTTCTTTCATGCAATATTTTCAGAAATCAAAATTAAAGCAGAAAATCACTGTTAAAAATTCAAAATTTAAGTAAGGACAAATCAGGGTATTTACTATATTTTAAAGGTGAAGTTCTCAGAGAGCATTGGATTGTTATAGGGAATGAGCATTTAGTGCAAGAGGGAAAAATTGTGCATGACTAAGTAAGCTCTCACTAATGGAGACTCAGTAGAAGAGAGGTGCAACCATTTGTATCTGGAATGCATGTACTGTAAAGGCCATGTTGAAAGTATGGATTTTGGTAATCTATGATGCAAAGATAGGGTGGTAGAGTATAAAGATGCTAACTAAAATACCAAAGGTATACTTGATCTTAATATATTCAGATAACCTATGGTTGAAAAATAAGCAAGAATGAAGAAAAATCCCAGATGGAAAAAATTAGAGATCCAAATTGTGTGTTGTTTTATGCATTGCATTCCCAAAGGTAATGAAGTTATTTCTTGTCTTTGTATTTCAGTCAAAAGTAGAATGTAACTAAGAGCAGTGGCACACACCTTTAATCCCAGTGACTTGGAGGCTAAGGCAGGAGGATCACAAGTTTCAAGTCAGACTCAGCAACTTCTTGAGACCCTGTCCCAAAATTAAATCAATATGTATATATGCTTTAATATCTGTATATGTGTATACATATGTATAAGTGAATTGGAATGTAGCTCAGTGGTAGAACACCCTTGGCTCAAGCCCAAGTACAACCAAAAAAAATTTTTTTAAATAAAATGCATTTGTTTCCATGATAAAAAGCAAGTCAGTTTAGAGACAGGTGATTACTGAACATCTAAAGAACAGAATTTCAAGTCTTGTTGAAACTGTGTCTTTCAATTTTCCCTTACTGAATTTTCTATACCCAATCCTCGCCCTGACCCTAGGCTCTTGGGCCTTCTCTCTCTGGCTCAGAACTCTTTTTGTGCCCCTGCTCGGCTTCATCTTCATTCAAATCTGTTCTCAGAAACACTTCAGTTTAGTGAGAACGTAAGCCATTGCTCTTCCCTGCCTGACACTTTGCATTTAAGTGTTATTTTTCCGCAAGAATAAAAGAATAACAGCTTGTTTCTCTGTCAAAGGATTTCAGGCCTCATGGAGGCGGCTGTGACTGGCTGAGTGGAGAGGGAGAGGGCTGTTTCAGGACAGTTGGGAGATGCCAATCATCAATTTTGCATTTGCAAAGAATGCCTTTGGTAGTATTGATCATGTAGGAAATGACTATTGATAAGATACTCTTTGATATTGAAGTATTTCACAAACTGAGTTGAGGCTTCTTTATAGACAGAAAATTTTGTAATACTGTGCCATTTTTAAAGTTTATATCCAAAAGAGTCATAGGAAAATTAGCAATAGGTGTTTTCTAAGAACTCTCCAGGTAGCTCAGTAGAAATAAAGACAACCAACACTAGGTAGCTTCTTTGATAGAGTTACTTGTTCTATCTGAAGAAAGAATGTATTATTTTACTCAACACATACTCACTGAGATTGTAGTATGTGCCAGGAATTGTTCTTGGTTTATAGAAAACAAATCAGATGATGACCCCTATCCTCTTGAAGGTTGCATTCCAGGGATGAAGAAAAGAAGAGACAGAAGACAATTGATGACACTAATAAGTCCATGTCATTGTATACTGCAAGATGGAAAGTGCTAAGGAACTGAAATCGGGACACGACAGAGGTATTGAGAGTAGGGAATGAGGTGAGGACAGGTGGCCCTATTAAGATGGTGGTCTCTAGTGTGGCATAGCATTTTTCTTTTTTTGAGAAAGAGGGACAGAGAGAGAGAGAGAGGGAGAGAAACAATCGATTTTATTTAGTTTTCCACGTGGCTTTCATTGCCCTGACATTTATTGTGTACGTGGTGCTGGGGTTTGAACCCAGGTACTCGCACATGCTAGGCAAGAGTATAACTAATGAGCCATGGTTCTAGCCGTTCTAGCCCTCATAGCATTTTTTTTTAAGAGAGAAGGACAGTGAGAGAGAGAGAGAGGAAATCAATTTTTATTGAGTTTTTCAATTGGCTTTCATTGCTCCTACACTTGGTTGTGTACATTGGTGCTGGGGATTGAACCTATTTACTTGCATATGCCAGGCAAGCACTGTAACTGCCGAGCCATTGCTCCAGTCCCTATAGCCTGGTTTTTAAACAACCCCTTTTCCTATCTCAGAAATCTACTTTTTTTCATTAAAGTTACATCGAATACATATTTTAAGTCTCATGGGTCATATTTACTCTTAGTTGTATATTTTTTCTTAAGAAAGTTAGTTACTATACAATCAAAAATGTATATAAAGTAACAATCTGATATGCAAATATTCTTACATCAGATTTACCCTTTATATCCCTCTCTATTCTCCCTCCCTTTCCCCTTCCTCACATACCCCCTCTCCACTCCTTCCCAGTACATCTTTCTGAATACACTAAGTTATGTGCTACTACGCCTTTGCTGGGTCTAATACACAAGGTTGACTACTTTTCATGCTGGCCTGGGTTTAGCTCCAGCTTCCACAGATGAGTGAAAACATTCGACCCTTGACTCTCTGGGTTAGGCTAACTTTACTCAACATGATTTCTTCCATCGCCATCCATTGACCTTCAGTTGCATATTTTTCTGTTTGCATACTTTATACAAACTTTTAAAATATAGGAGCATTCTTTAATTCTAAACTGCACAGAGTTGGAGGGAAGACTGATTTTGTCCACTGGCACTAGTTTGCCTACCTGTCCCTGGAAGCATATCAAACTGAGTTTACTTTCAGAGCGTATTCTTGTGTGTACAAAGGGGAATGTACAGTGTCTTGAGGGCTACATATATCTCATGAATTAGTTTCCCTCCTGAGAAAATTCTCAGAATGCAAGCACAATTGATAATGTTAATAGGAATAAACTGTAACCAACCCAAATTTATTTTCACTAATATGGATTATTTGATTGGGTTGATCAGCTCCTTTGCATAACCCCCGTACAACACCAGGAGCCAGCGAGAGAGCTCCATGTGATTGATTCTCTGATCTGTAGTCACCGTAAGACTGGGGAGTTTTTCCTGGATATCAAAACTTGAAATGTGCCACTGCATCTTTGCCCACACTGTGTTCCATCTCAGGAAGACTCAGTTATACCAGTTTGCACAAAACTTCAGGACTGGCCCAGTTTGATCGTGCTATCACCCTTTTTTTTTTCTTTTGCCCAATCTCTCTTTTTTTTCTATACCTCCCCCTTCTCTGAAATAAAGGGAGAACTGACAGCCTTTTGTCATGTAAGACAGAAATACAACTAAGTTTCTAATCACTTGATAAAGACCCCACTATTAGAATAAATATGTGAGGAAATGGGAATCTCAGAAGCAATTCCAAGTATCTTGAATATTTTGAACGAGGTAATGAAATATCCATTTGTTTGAAGACATTAGTTTCAGCAATAAAAATCCATTTTTGACATATAGTATGCTAGTTGGCAGTAATTTTCTCAATTAGGGATAGGAATAAGAGGATGGCTTGAAGTGGTCGCAAATGGTCGGGAATCACTTGAAACCCTTGTGCATTATTTTTTTTTTAACAGAGAGAGAGATAAAGAAAGAAAAAGAAAGAATCAATTTTATTTAATTTTTCATTTCGCTTTCATTGGTCCAACACTTGTGTATGTGGTGCTGGGTGGGGTTTGAACCTGTGTCCCTGTGCATACAAGGCAAGCACCAAAACCGCAGAGCCACCCACCTTGTGCATCCTTGATTAGCACATGGGTATTACCTTCAGTAAGGCAACCTACATAGCAATATGATACACTTATCCATTTAAATGGCATTGACAAGTCATGCTACATACATGAATTTAGTCTTCCTATAGGAGATCATCTTAGGTTTGTGATTTCTAAGGTCCTCCACATGACCCTCCTGGGAAGGAAGCCTTTGTCTGATTCTAGGTTTCTTTCTTAGATCAGTCTTTGGAGAAAGCCCAGATCTCTCAGGTGTCAAGGCATAGATAAGACTGGGCTGTATCTGTAATACAAGATGCCTCACAAATATGAAAACAAGGTCCCAAGACCTAAAAATAGGTAGTAACAGGGTCATTCCTGACTTGTCACTCACTTGTCTCCAAACTCAGCTTCACACTGCCCATCAAACTCTGTGGTCACCTCCACCATTTCTGTTTCCAGTGCATCCCAATCTTAGTCCTCAGGACTTTTTTCTTGCTCTGTCCTTTGTCCGAAGAAAGTTCTTCTCTCATACAACCAAGGGTCATGTTCTATCCACACTATTTCTCTGCTAAGTTGTCACCTACATAGAAAGACCCCTAAATATGGTCATTCTTTCCCATTGTTTAATTTCATCATAATTCTGTGGCTTGTGCATTAACACTCTTCTCTCTTTCCCAACCAGCATGTAAGCCCCATAAGAACAGGAGCCACATGCCTCCAGCTGCCCAGGACAGTGTCAAAGAATGGACACTCAGACAAGGTTTGCTGAATAAACAAAGGAAAACATGCAGCGGGAGAGCAAAGATGCACCATTGTTACAGATGGCTTCTCTGGATGTGTGTGTCACCTGGGGATGTCATACAGGAAGCCAGGGAGCTGTCCGGTAAAGGTCGCTAGTGTAAACTGTAGACAACACGAGAAACTTCTAAGACAATGGAAATTGATGTGTTAAATTCAAAAAGCTATTTTATCTGCACGTACCAATTAGAAATCTTGCTTAGCAGGCAACTGATTTTCCAAATAATGATGACTAACACAAGATATAAAAATACCCTCTGAATCATCAAAGGAAATTAGATTCTTTTTAATACAGAACCTGACTTAGATGTATTTCCTAATTATTTGAACAATCTGTGAGTCTCTATTAGTCAGGCAGCATGATTAACTAGAGGAGTTTTTTCCCAAATCTAGCAGAGTAACACTGAGTTTACAGTAATGTGATTGCTCAAAGCCAGCATGTCTGTAAAAATGTCTGGGAGGAAACAGGAGGGAAATATATTTTAACTTCTCCTGGATTGGTGTAAAAGCCAATTATGTGGAAAATTAGGGAAAAAACATGTCCGCAGTAGTTCACAGCATTTTTGACAGGCCCATGAATTTACAGAAAAGACTCAGGGATCGGCTTCCCCATATCACCTATATTTGGGTTTCACTCCTTCCTCTGGTGAATTAGCAGTGATTATTAAAAAGATCCTCACCTGGGAAGAGTGAAGTTTGGAGGGAGAAAAAAAAATATCAACATTGCTCAGCTCTGTCTAGATGTAACCCCATGGAACATGTAGCTCATTGGGTAGCAAGCCAATCAATATCTTTTTGACTTCAAAGTCCTAAAAATTAAAATTCTAGCAGCTAGTCTGTGAGAGATGTGCCAGACAGGGGTATGCAAGCAGCAGGCACCTTGGTTCAAATGGCTAACGTCATTTGCTCAAGGTTGTTGTTGGGTTTTTTCTTTTCTTTTCTTTTTCTTCTTTTCTTTTCGGTCCCAAAATTGCAGCATGTGCCTCATCAGTCTTTGGAACAATACCATTTGTGTATCACTGCAGGTAGGAAGAATTCCTAAAGACTCCAAGTCACTGTGGCAGCTTCCTTTGTAAGTAGGGTAAAGAGAATGTTTGAGATGTAATAATGAGTTTTAGGCCCAATGCACTAGGGGTGGAGAAAGTTAACAACCATGGGAAAAAGGCATAAGTAAAAAAAAAAAGAAAAAAAGCCACTTCTAATCAGAACAGCAGAGAAGGGCTCTGGTCAGAAAGTCCAGAGGTCCAGAGTGGGAAAAGAAAAACAAAAAAGTGGTGGGGGAGAAAATAAAACAATCCATCTACCTCACAATAGAAATATATACATACATATATATGTATGTATATATTTAAAAATAACCTCCTTGTCTTCTTTCTAGCAAGTAAAGAACTTGAAATTCTTCTGTCCTCACAATAAATGCAAAGTTAAAAGCTGAAAATCAACAACTTTCCTTACATGTGTCAGAGACTGGAGGACACAGGGCAAACCGCTACCCTAAAAATTGGAGAGACAGGTAGATTCAGAAAATCACAATTTATTGGAGCAGAAATTCAACCACCAACGGAAACTCCTTGGGAATGAGTACCAGGGTCACAAAGCTGCAATGATGAATTGCTTGGGGCTTAATGTAGACAAGACTAAAAGAAAAAAAATCTCCAGGGGATCTGATCCTAGGGGGCCCCTACACTTCTGTGAGCTTTATCTTCAGTTATTCTCACAGTGAAGGTCAGAGAAAAATCTCATGTTTTCTGCAAGGGGTGCAAGGGGGGAAATATCCACTCTGAAATATGCCCAAGCATTCTCTTCTTACCAAGCCTTGTCCTTAAGATGAAGTATTTACTGGAGTCCCCATTTGATGGGAATATTCTGGGTAGCACTGAGCAGAGAGGGTGTCTTCATAGGGCAGGGAAGGAGTCACCCAATGCATCTCAAAATTTGCCCAAGCAAGAACTAAAGCTTTGTTTCTTTTTTTTTTAATTTTTTATTTTTGAACAACCATACAAGTTTTTTAACAAAATAATATAAAATGTGTATATATTCTGGATATTGCAATTACCCCAAGGAATGCCCCCCCAATTACCCTCCCTTATCCCACCCTTCCCCTTCCCACTATACCTCTAAAAAAAGTATTAGGTTGTAAAGCATTACATCTTATCTGGATTTAACACAAGCTAATAGACCAACTTTCTCATTGTCCAGGGTCTAGTCCCCACCTCCACAGATGAGTGGAGACAATCGACCCTTAGATCTCTGGGTTAAGCTGATTTTACTCATCATGATCTCTTCCATAGCCATCCATTTACCTTCAAAGGCTGCAAGGTCATTGTTTCTAATTGCTGTGTAATATTCCATGGTATAAATGTACTACAGTTTTTGGATCCAT